>JAYMFT010126534.1:0-13132 GCA_038088735.1 Panulirus argus | reverse complement strand
GCGTCACATGATTATTGTGTGGCCATCGGCAACTCAAGGGTGTGCCGTTTTGATAACTGCTTCTTTCCCTACACGTAAAAGCTTTGGAACTCTCTACCTCCTCATGTCTTTCCCAATAACTATGACTTAGCTCATTTCAAGAGACAGATCTTTCCCTTTCTCAAAAATTCGTAAATACTTTCCCTGTCTTTTTCTTACCTTTCTCATTTCTCTTTATATTTCAATTAGGGCCCGGCCTTGATGTGGACTTTTGTCCGTGGCTGAAGCCTTCAACATAAAAAAAATAATAAATTATCGTCCAGCACTCACAATAGGCAAACTTTTAATATAATTTGCATTGTCCTTCAAAAGATTAAGTTTAATCAGTCATGGTGGTATTTAATGGTAGGAGATGGTAACAAGGGGTAAATAGGCAAAACAGTTGTGACAACACTGCACTAGAGGGTACTATGTCCGTGTACTAGCTGCCAGTACTGCGTACCATGATAATGTAGTAGCTGCCAGTACTGGGCACCATGACAGTCTACTGCCAGCCAATGTTGGGTACCATGATAGTATAATAGCTGCCAGTACTTGGTACCATGATAGTATAATAGCTGCCAGTACTTGGTACCATGATACTGTTGTAGCTACCAGTATTGGGTACCTCGATAATATACTAGCTGCTAGTACTGGAGACCTTGATTGTGTACTAGTTGACGGTACTGGGTACCATGATAGTCTAGTAGGTGCTAGTACTGGGCACCAGGATAGTGTAGTACCTGCCAGTACTTGGTACTAAGATAGTGTAGTACTTGCCAGTACTGGTGACCATGAGAATACACTAATCGAGAGTACTGGATACCATGATAGTGTAGTAGATGCTGACACTCATACCATGATAGTCTTGTAGCCGCAAGTACTTTGTACCATGATAGTGCACTACCTGTCAGGACTGGGTACCATGATAGTTTAGTAGCTACCAGTGCTGGGTATCATGATAGTGTAGTAACTGGCAGTATTGGGTCCCATGATAGAGTACTAGTTGCCAGCACTGAGTACCATGATAGTGTATTAGCTACCAATACAGGGTACCATGATGGTGTTCTAGCTTCCCGTGCTGGGTACCATGATTGTGTAGTAGCTGCTAGTACTGGGTACCATGTTAGAATACTAGTTGCCTGTACTGGATACCATGATAGAGTACTAGCTTCTAGTGGTTGGTACCATGATAGTGTTGTAGTTGCCACTAGTGGGTACTAGAACGGAGTACTGGCTGCCAGTGCAGGGTACCATGATAGTGTAGTAGCTGTCAGTACTCGGTACCATGATAGCAGAGTAGCTGACAATATTGGGTACCTTGATAATGTACTAGATGTAAGTACTGGGTACCATGATAGTGTGCTAGCTGCCAGAACTGGGTACCATGATTGTGTTCTAGCTGCCTGTGTTGGGTACCAAGTTTGTGTAGTAGCTGCTAGTACTGGTTACCATGATAGTGTAGTAGCTGCCATTCTTAAGAATCATGATAATGTGCTAGTTGCCAGTACTGGTTACCACGATAGTCTAGTTGTTATTACTGTTTACCATGATAGTTTAGTTGCCGCTAGGATTGGACATCATGATTGTGTAGTAGCTACTAATACTGGGTGTACTTGCTGTCAGTACTGGTTACCTTGATAGTTTAGCAGCCAACAGCACTAAGTACCATGATAGCTTATCAGCTGCTGGTTATGGGTACGATGATAGTGTACTAGTTGCCAGAATTGGGTACAGTGATAGTGTACTAGTTGCGAGTACTGAGTACCATGACAGCGCACTAGGTGCCATTAATGGGTACCATGATAATGTATTTGCTGCCAGAACTAGGTACCATGACTGTATTAGATGCCAGTACTAGGTACCATGATAGTGTACTAGATGCTATAACGAGGTGCCATGATAGTGTAGTGGCGGACAGAATTCCCTTGAGTTAATGATACTAAAGGAAGTTGCTTGTGGCAGGGATGCGCCGGAGCCCACTGGGGACGAGGGCGAGGACACAGACATGGAAATGCCGAAGGTGTACGAACCCATTCCGTCGTTCCTCGTCCTGGAGGAGCGCTTGAAAATGTTCCTCTCCCAGTACAACGAGATGGTCCGGGGCGTTGGAATGGACCTGGTGTTCTTCAACGACGCTATGATCCATCTTATAAGGGTGAGTGTGGCCTTATCACCATTCTATATTCCTCTTCCTCACCGATAATCCTATAACAACTCGTTAAGTATAATATTTTCCATTATGTTATGTATGCTATGTATCTGCGTGAGCTCTAGCGCTCTTGTGTGCATATGAACTTGTAATTATGAGATTTGGAATGTGAATATCACAATTTTTTTTTCTTTGTGTGTGGAACTTAAACAATATTTCCTTGGGTTCTTCCGATTTAGGAGTTTCCAAACTGGAGTGTTCACTGCAAGAATTATCTCCTGATACTTCCAACGCAGATATCAAATAGAAATTTGACTTATGATAATATCATAGTTCCACATCAGCTGTTAATGTATTTTCTGTAATACTTTAATGTCATTGATAAAAACCATATAGATTAAATTTAGGTGAGAAAATTTTGTCTGGTTCAGTTATTAGAGAAGTATCATTTGAACTGAAATGTTTCCATGCAGGATAACAGCTGTCTGTCCCATAACTGTGTTGTATGCTAATTGGATAAGAATGCCAACGGATTGAGTTATGTGTACTAATAGACTGGTAAGAACGGGTTGCGCCGTCAAACAGAAAGAACAGATACTCTTGGGAGAGTCAAGCTATTTACACGGAAATCCGAAGAATACCAAAATGCTATAGATATCTATTATCTGTTGTCAAAGTATTTTGGCAAGTATATACCATCTGAATTGGTAAGAACACTTGCCTTTGAAAAATGACTGCATTAAGCTTAAACTTGATCCAGTCATTGGCGGAACACACGAGAACCCGATAAGCTCAACGAGATATTCCATAGCTTCGTCACAAGACATAGTAACAACAAGAAGACGACAATATCCATTACTTTTGTCAAAGATTTTCTTATCCATCCAAACAGCTAACACAGTAATCAACTATATATTGTTATAGCAGCACTATCATACCCAAGCAGTATTAATGCGTTGTGCGGCTTAAGTTGCGTAGCATCCGTGTGTTGTGTGTAGAGAGGCTAAGGTGTGTGGTGCCCTTGTGTTTTGGTGTAGAGAGACTGAGGGGTGTGGTATCCGTGATTTGCTGTCTAGAGAGGCTGAGGGTGTGTGGTATCCGTTTGTAGTTGTGTAGAGAGACAGAAAGTGTGTGTTACACTTGTGTTGTTGTGTAAAGAGGCTAAGGTGTGTTGTGCCCTTGTTTTTATTTTATTTTTTTAGTAGAGAGGCTGAGGGTATATAGTCCCGGTATGTTGTTGTGTTGAGAAGATGAGGGTTTTTGGAATCCCTGTGTTATTGTGTTGAGAGGTTGAGGGCGTGTGGTACTCGCGTGTTGTCGTGTAGAGAGGCTGAGGGTGTGTGGTACTCGTAGGCTGTTAAACAGTTTATGGTACCTTGTGTTGTTATGAATTGAGACTGACAGTGTGTGGTACCTGTATGTTACTATGAGTTGAGACTGAAAGTGTGTGGTTACCAGGGTTATGAGTTGAGACTGTTTATGGTGCTCATTTATTGTTAAGTTGTGAGTGACTGTGTATGGTACTCATGAGTTGTCATGAGTTGAGATTGACTCTTTGTGGTACTCATTTGTTGTTATGAGTTGAGACTGAGAGTATGTGGCACCCATGTGTTGTTATGTGTTGAGATTGACAGTTTTTGGTACTCCTGTGATGTTTTGAGTTGAGACTGACAGTGAGTGGTTGCCACGTATATAATTGAGTTGAGGCCAACTCTATGTTGTACCCATGTGTTCTCATGAGTTGAGATTGACAGTGTTTGCTACCTATATGCTGTTATGAGTTGAGATCACTATAATGTAGCATAGCTTCCGTTTATTACTTTCACACAAGTCTAACAGTGTCTTGTACGGTGGAACAGATCTCACGCATCATTCGTAACCCGGGAGGCAACGCTCTGCTAGTGGGTGTGGGCGGCTCCGGGAAGCAGTCTCTCACCAAACTGGCTTCATTTATCGCCGGATATAAAACCTTCCAGATCGCTCTCACCAGGTAAGACTTAAACGTTGTTCTAAGATAACCTACGGACTCTCAAGGTAGGTCTTAGAGTCCGTCATGTCGTTTCTGCAGACCCTCTAGTCCTCCACGCTGCTACGTACCTTTAAAGCTTTTCACCCCCACATCCCGGGCTGGGCCCAGGCTGTTGGATTTAGTCGCTGGTCGACAAAGCTGTTGGGAGCCGCAGCCCGCAAGCGTACATAGTCCCCACAGCCTGGCTGGTCTGGGACACTTTGTAGGAACCTCTGCAGTGCACTCTTAAACTTCCCTGCTGTGCTTATCATCCTGTTTCTGATGGTAGCTGGCAAGATGTTGAAGAGTCTTGGACCCAGGATGTTTAGGGTATTGTCTCTTTGTGCATGTGGCACCTTTGGATTTCAGAGGTAGTATTCTCCAAAGTATTCCATGCCTGTCGTGCCAGGAGAGTGTTATTTCCGAATGTGCGTTGGAAACCATGCCTCCTAATAATCTAGGTTCTTTACCACATTAATATAGGCTGTGCAAAATCTCTGAACATGTTATAATTCCGCAATTTCCCCCTGCTTGAAGGGTGAAGTTGGAACGAAACAATACTCAGTTCGTGGAAGAATTAGCATCTTAGATAATGTCAACATTGGTGTTTCTTCTTTTGTCTTCAGGGTCCGTAGGATCCAGCCTGCCATCTTTCTGCACGAGACAACCGCTGCTTTATTGTGATCGCTGAAGGTTAGGTCGTTAGTCATTATTACTCCTAAGTCTTTCACACTATGCATCTGGTTTATAAAAACACCTGTGTCTCTCCAATATTTTCTTTTTATTTCATCATCTTTCCCATGTCGGAGTTGAAACAGATCTCTAGTGAAAAGCACGTTGTTCTCGGTTACCTTTCCACATTATCTGTTGATGCAATTTTCATAGTTATTCTTGTGTCGTCTGCAAAGGACACTGTGGCTCGTGTTTATGTCAATGTCCAGTATAAGAATGAGGAACAAGAGGGGCGAAAGTACAGTTCCTTGGGGCACTGAGCTTTTTACCGTGGAGGCGCTGGAGACGGCATGGTTTACAATTATGTGTTGTGATAAAAGGTTGTCTGTTCATTCCCCAGTTTTTCCGGTTCTTACCATCTTTCGGATTTTGTGTGCTGTGACACCAAGGTTACATTTGTCACATGCTTTTCGAGAGTCTGTGCAAATTACGTCAGCATTTTCTTTTCCCAGAGCTTCAACAATCATATAATAATGCTCAGGCAATTGAGAAATGCAATATCATCCCACCCTGAAGCCATGTTGTAATAGGTTATGTAGAGTGTTCATATTCATGAATTCCGTCAGTCTGCTTCTATGGATTTTCCAAGATGTTAATCATGTGCGGAATTAACAGGTTTTTGGGACTGCTTTGCTCCCGCCTTTGTAAAGTGGGGCGATGGAATCAGTTTCAGACTCTTGGGGATGATGCCAGAATCTAGACTTTTTCTCCAGAGTATATTCAGTGCACGTGCTAAAGGTGTCTTTTATTTCTTTATGAAAACTGAGTTCCTTGAGTCCGGGCCTGGGGCTGAGTGCGTGGGTATGCTCTCAATCGCCATCTCGAAATTCTGTGCAAAGGTGATATCTGCAATGTTGACATTTGGGGGATTACTGTTTGGGAAGAAGTTTGTTGGGCCTGATATCTTTGATATTGTTTTGAGCTCACTAAAGACCGATTCAAATTGCCTTTTAAGAAACTCTCTCACCTCCTGGCAGCCATCTGGAAAAATGCTTTCTGCTTTAAGTGGAATCTGGGCCTTGAATTCACGTTTTGAATATGAGAAAAAGTGTTTAGGCTATCTTTTATTTCATCAATGACTTTTTCTTCTTCATTTTCCCGTGTTTCTATGATATTTTTAGTTTATGATTTATGACCCATGGTTCATGGTCAACTCAGCGGGATTTCTTTCCTTTGCTGGGTGAGCTGCGGCTTCTTCTTTGGTAGGTCTGCAGTTCATTTTGGCTTCCTGCAGAATGGTCTTCTTCCTCGTTCTAACCTAGACCTTTTTTTGCTGTCTTCTCGCTGGTATAAGTCTATTGCACGTCTGGAGTCCCAAAGTGGTCTTGTCACATACGCATTCCTCCTCTATTTTGGTATTTAGCAGGGCTTCCCATTGTGTCGCAGACATCTCATCGATCACAACTTCTCATTCTATCCTTTTACTGTTGGAACTGAAATCATCGAAAACACTTCCACTGCTACGGGAGTTCTGCGTAGGCTCTTTTGCTCCCAACTTGCTTTTACTTCAACGAATTTGTGATCAGAAATAGGGTGTTTGAGATGGTCATGTTACATATTAGGTCCACATCATTTATAAAGATTAAATCTAGGGTTTACTTCCTCTCATTAGTTTTTTACTTGCTGGCTGAAGGAGAACTTTTCACAGTCTGAATAACTTTCTCTTTTGCAGCTGTTCGTCCAAGCTTCTTCCAGTGTCAATATCTTCAGCTACGATGTCATATCTTACCTTTCTCCAATTAATGTGTGTATGTTGAAGTCTAATGCAAATATATTAGGGGCTAGGTTTCCGAAGAGGTCAAAACATGACTTAATATTTCGTTTTTGTTCCGTATATTCTTGAGATTTTGCATCTAGTGGTCATTAGATCAGAGCAATGACCAGGATTGGGCTTTCAAACTTGACAACAAGTGCTTCTACTATATCGTTTAAGAGGTTCAGGAGTTCATTTGCTATGAATGTATCTACCATCTACAGTCCTACTCCTCTACATGATTTAGTTCTGTTGTATCTGTACAGGTTGTAGTTTGGGATCCACACCTCATTATTCATATAGTTTTTAGTGTGTGTTTCACTCATTTAGCTAGCCACTCTTAAACGGAATTTCATTTGTTCTATATGATTTAAACCCTGCGTACTGACATATGCGAAGGACGTTCCAGGGCTTGTCTCTGTGTTGTTTGTGGGGTCAATACGCTCTATACTGCTGAACTTGGCAGAGTGTTTTCAGTTCCCTCACCGTTCTGAAGGGGTAAGTCAGTTTCATATATTCCTCTGACATTTCTTACCTACCTCAGTTTGGTCCTCTGTTTGTGACTAGAAAAGGAGGGGTATTGTGATGGGCAAGAGGGATATATCTCAATGTCCCTAATATGTGGTGGTTCTCACGATACTCGTTCAAGCACTAACTAGACTCTCTTGACTGTTTGCACAATTTTGGATGGTAAAAACTACACATTTCCTCATACAGGCATTTACCTTTCTAAATCCAGTTCAAACATTTTTTGGGATGTTTAGATTTACATTTTCCTCTGTACGATATGTCAGTCTTGCTAAGCATGCAACTTCCCTTCGCGTAGTATCTACAGACATTGTCCATTATTCGATTTGTTGTTCATTTACATAAGTCCTATCGTACCTCACCGGCTTTGGCCTTTCCCTCTTTCACCAAATACTTTCGTCGAAAGTTCCTCATCAAATCTGAATCACGGGGTCTCACCAACGATGTTTTATAGTCCCTTTCCATGAAAGTCCCTGCTCTTTACAAAGTAAGCCCTACAGCTATTCTTCATCAGGTATGCGCCATAGCGCCTTAACAGGTAGGTCCTGCACTCCTGGAACAGGTGCTTCATTAAGCAGTTTACCAGATAAGTTCTACATTTCTTCACACTGAGGTCATGAAGTTCCTTAACATGTAGGTAGTACTCTTTCTAACCAAGTATGGCTTAGAATACCATGTAAATCTTAACCTACATTATCTCACCCAATGTAACCTTCCATCTCCAGCTGATAATTTGTACACTTCATCATCAGCTATGTTGTACAGCTGAGGAATTCAAAGGAGCTTAAACAGCTGATCTCTGGGTCCCTTCGAGGATGTTTATGATAGTGGAAGTTAACAGATACTCACAGATTATAAGAGTAAAGTTTACATGAGTTTACGTGAGAAAGACAGACAACAAGAGGCTGATTGGTCCACGACTTGGTTGTCTGGTAAAAAAAAAAAATCGACAAGAAAATGTAATTCCGCTCAGTAGTTTTTTAAGCTATCACCGAGTCCCCACTGCTGCACATTAGCCTTATACTGTTCCCGTTACCGCTGTCATTTATACAGATTATTTCTGGCGTTTTTCTCAGAGTATAACTGAGACTTATAAAATAATTGTCTATAAGACTTTTTAAGGTATTTATGGTCTTAGCATTCACTACGTCTGACGGTAATTTATTCCAATGCTCATCACACCTATAGGAAAAGAAGGCTTTCCTCACGTCCGCACTACATTTTTCAGCTTTCAATTTTATTCCATTTATCCTGGTAACCGTATTTTCTTGTATTTCGAAAAAGTTGTACGTGATTTACGTCATCGAACTTGTTCAGAATTTTGAATACTTGGATTAAGTCGCCGCGAGGTCTACGTTATTTAAGGGAGAACAGATCTAATCCTTTTAGTTTCTCCTCGTATGCCAGATTTCTAAGGGATGAGATCAATATTGTCGCGCGTCTTTTTACTTGCTCTAATTTTTCTTCGTCTTTATCATAGTTTGGGGACCAGAACTGGACTGCATAATCAAGGTGTGGTCTTGCTAGAGAATTATAAAGGGTGAGAAATGTTTCTGGTATCTTGTAATCTATGTTCCTGGCTATGAAACTTAACACTTGGTTGCCTTTTTTACTTGCTGCTTGATACTGTTTAGTGTACTTCAGATTGTTGCTAATAGCAACATAAAGGTCCTTTTTTTCAGTTACTTTAGCTAGAGAGTTTCTGAGTAGTTTGTACTCTTAACATGTATTCTTGTCTCCAAAGTGCATAACTTTACACATGTCTACATTAAACTTCATTTTCCATCTGTCTGACCACTCTGCTAATAGCTTAAGATCTCTTTGAATCATTTCGCAGTCCCGCCTCTTTACAACTCTACCTCCTAGTTTAGCATCGTTAGCAAATTTGGAGATCTTAGATATGAGACCGAGTTCTAGGTTATTAATGTATATCATGAAAATAATGGGGCCTAGGAACGACCCCTGTAGCACACCACTCGTTACGTATAGCCAATCTGAGGCTTCGTCGTTTAATACTACACGCTGCTTTCTTCCGGTAAGCCAGTCTCTGATCCATGTACAGAATTCTTCACCGATTCCGTGTGCTTTGAGTTTATGTAAAAGTCTCTTGTGAGGAACTTCATCAAAAGCCTTTCGGCAATCTAAATATGCTTTATCAGATGGTACTTTTTAGTCCCCAATTCTGATTAACAGCATAAAAAAAAAAAATCCAGTAAATTTGTCAGGCAGGATCTTCTACTGCAAA
This sequence comes from Panulirus argus, assembly GCA_038088735.1. Taxonomy (NCBI): domain Eukaryota; kingdom Metazoa; phylum Arthropoda; class Malacostraca; order Decapoda; family Palinuridae; genus Panulirus; species Panulirus argus. Next base: position 3,696 of record JAYMFT010126534.1, on the reverse strand, counting down.
AACCGTGTTGGTTGTCCGATATAATGTTGTGATCTAGAAACATGACAATTTTATCTTGTATTAATTTTTTCCGTCGTTTTACCTAACACAGAAGTAAGGTGAATTGGGCGGTAGTTCAAGGCACACTTTTTATCTCCTTTTTTATATCTGGGTAACATTTGCTAATTTCCAATCAGTTGGCACCTGACCATCCGATAGAGATTTGTTGAATATTTCTGATATGGGTTATATCAGCTGTCTCCTGACCACTTTAAAATCTTGAAGCTCAGTTATCTGGACCGTTGGATTTGTTAGGATTTAGTTGGTCCAGGTATCTAAGCACTTCAGAACTCTTTATTTCCCTAACCTTCAACTTTTCTTCAACAGATCCTTGAAATTTTACACTGGTTGCAGTATTCGAGATGTTTCTTCAGTTGTGAATACGGAGTTAAAAAAAATGCTTTAGTATGGTAGCCATTTCCTTGTCGTCAGTAGCAAGTGTGTCTGTTCGTTTCGTAATGGTCCAATTCCTTCTTTTACCGTCTTCCTTTGTCTTATATATTTGAAGAATTCATTTGGATTTAGTTAACTTTAAAGGAAATTCTTTTTTCTTCCTTGAGTTTACTCTGTTTTATGACCTTACACTCTCTTTGGATTTTATTTAATTCCTGGCAATTTCCATCGGTTCCCATTGATCTGAATTTCTTATATGTTTTCATCTTTTAGCAGATTAGTCCTTCTGTTCTCCTATTCATCCACGATGGTTTTGAAATGCTGCAAGTTCTCTTCGTAATTCGTGAAATATGTGTATTTTCAATCTCAAGTAGTGTGTGTTTCATAATAATTCCACATTTCCTCTACTGTGTGAACGTCAAGAAGTTTTGTCCAATTGCTACTGCGAATTTCGTGCCTAATGTTTTCAGAATTTGCTTGCCTGTAATCTGGGACCAAGAGTTTGTTGTCATTCATGTCATAATCTAAATTTATCTCTAACCTAATCAAACTGTGATCGTTGCTTGCCAAACTCTCGCCTACTTCGCAAAAGTTGATCTAAAATATGTCACTGGTGAAGACAAGATCAAGGATGTTTTCACCTCTGCTTGTTTTTTAAATTAATTGTTCTAGATAAGCGTCTTCAATCAGTTCCGTTGGTCTCGTTCCCTCTCGGTCACCTATTAACTAGTTCCAGTTTATGTTTGGACTGTTGAATTCTCCTACTATCACAACCTCTTTACTGTTTACTATAGTTTTGATTTCGTTGCATAGCATCTTATCGGCGTCTTCTTTTTGCTTAGGAGGTCTGTAAATAACGCCGAGACGTAGTTTGCTTTTGAATTTGTCTGTGATGTCAATATAAAGAGATTCGTAAGTGTGTTTCTACTTTGCTTATCTTAATAGCACTTAGATTGTTATCAAAGTAGATCAGAACTCCAGCACCTACCCTGTAAAAGCGATCTTTCGTAAATAGTTTGTATCCGGTTATGGCTAATTCAGAGTTTACCTACGTTTCTGAAATTACAATAATGTTCGTTGCTGTCAGTCACTGCATAGGATATAAGTTCATCGTGTTTCGTAATGATGATCCGGGTATTTGTGTATGTCAAAGTAATTTTCCTTGGAGTTAATTTCTTAACTGAATTTGCCTTTTTTTTTTTCTTTTCTTTTCTTTACTTACGATATGCTTTTTGTATTATCACTGTTAATGTCTCCGTGTGCAGCAGCAGGAAAGAGACGGTTCTTCATTTGTCTTGGATTCGCGCCTTACTGTGACCCTCCCCGCACGAGACCTTACCAGCCTTGGTTCTAAAAGTTACCTGAGAGTTCACCTGTACCCACTACTACCAGAGTTGTCCCAACCGACCCTACTTGATCTTTCTTTGCGAATTCCTCCGCCTGTGAGTATTCCTGCCGCCAAGGTCCCATCCTTCTTCTACCGCTAACTTTAGAGTGTGAGTCAAACTGGCCGCCTTGTCCCTCAGATCCTTTTCACACTCAGCTTCCCCCAGTACCGATCCACCACCCACAACTACCCCCTCACGTTCATCGAACAGTCCCTAGAATAGGTAATTCCTGTAAGTATTCCCCTCACCTCACACTATATTGGGCCTGCATTCTTTCATTAGATAGGCTTTCCAGTTATTCAGTCTCACTACAGATGTTTCACAGTGCCTGACCAGGTACGACCTGCAGTACTCCTTCTTGTAGACGAATCTTTCTCTAGTTAGTCCAGGTTACTAACGTCCTTCACTAAAGACGATTGTATGACCCTTTCCTGCCAGCTGTGAGACGGTGTGTGGATCTCTGACTGGGAAATTAGGTTTTGATATATACGACGACTTTAGGGAAATTTTCGTAAAGATTTATTTCGCCTGAAGTGATCAGGGAGACACATCTCTAGAGCACAGATTATTTTCTTTCCGTTATCTTAATTTCAAAAGATATGAGGTCCATGAAAATGAGTTGTTTTGTGTAAACCACTTTTTTAATTCATTTATTGTCTATCACCTCAGTTTCACGTACGATATATCATATTCGTTTTGTAAGGGCTGTCAACTTATACTTTGGTCCATGGTTCATCATTCTGTGTATTCAGAGCAGTTCCATGAACTCCATCTGGTTCTCTTGCACTCCACTTCAGAGATGAATTCAGATAAAGTAGTTCAGGTGCTCACAGATTTTTTTTGTTCCTCTCAAGCCAGTCTTTGTCAGCATGACGAGCATTTGGAGACGATTTGCTGTACCAAGTCTTTCCTTCCTGTGGTATATTTGAAAAAGCACAAAATGGGTTAATTTCGACAGTTTTTTCGGTAGTTATACTGATGATGGAAAACTTTATAGTCATTAGATATTCCTTGAGAATATGTAATTTATCATTTGTTTGTTTTATGCAGAATTACCATGATTCTATGCAACTCTTTGCTGAGTTGAATCGCAATTTGATAACGAATCGATATTGTTCGAAACACCCAAGACTCACCACCAGGAGGTGGCTGCATCTCAGTCCCCCGTACCATAGGCAAAGAACATCTTTATTTAGCAGGTACTCTTGTTTGGAGCTAAACCTAATGAAGCCATCTTGGTCCCCGATGAAGGGTAGAGTTTATGGTACTTCCGAAACAAGACGTACTAATTACTTGATTGCTTGCTTGTGACATGGGAGATTAGGGAATACCAAATATGAGGTATTTTATTGGGAGATGCATGGCTAATACCTGTGGGAGGTTCATCATGAGAGATGGTTCTGATCTAATTCAAATCATATAGACCAGCTCGTAGCAGTCTGGGGCATGAAAGTTGATGCTTGGTAGCCTGGAGTGTCTCACTGTCCTCCACACTCCTTTCGAACGCCAGTGATCTAATAGATGACTAAATGTTGTAAATAATTATGTTATTTGACTGGCATATTTTCATCAAAAAATCAAATAGATTCTAAATCAACGACAAAACATTTTTCTCTAAACTCTAACGAGCCAAGTACGAGACTGACATGCTAGATATCATTTGTTGATGGAGTCATTCCTTTTCATAATTATGAAGGAAGGTATCGAAAGATCTCATGAAATACCACAGATACTTTCATACATTTTGGTTTTAACTTGACATGGATCCATGTTCAAGCTTACAGTAGTACTCAGTACAACTTGTATATAACCTCTACGTAATCATTTATCTATAGTTTCCCTAGGGACCCTTCATAAAAGAGTTATGTTCTTTATA
>JAYMFT010126523.1:0-13132 GCA_038088735.1 Panulirus argus | reverse complement strand
CAAAGTCTGTAGGAGCTGTGCTCCATACTTTTTATAAAGTCTGAGCTACTAAATAAATTCAATTCAATTCAATTCAGTTCAATTCACACACACACACACACACACACACACACACACACACACACACACTCCCTTTCAACCCTCTATCTCTTCACCCTCAAATGGCCTCCTTCCTAAGCATCCTTCCTCTTCTCTTGCAGTCCTCCAAGACTCTACCCTCCATACACAGGTGAGGGGATGGGGCAGGGCGAGGGTCCGGCGCGCCGGCCGGGATGATTAAGTGTAGAGGCCCCAACGCTCTTGGGGGAAATTACGGGAAAATTGCAGATCAGAAAGCCACCGTCCCCTGAGAGCCGTGACGCAAGAGCAGGAGCAGAGGGAGAAGTAGGAGGAGTACGGAAGTGGAGACGACGACGAAGAAAATGTACGAGAGAGACGGGGAAACTTGAAAGAAAAAGAAAAAAAATGAATCATGGAGAGCTCAAAACCAAAGAAAGAATTTGAAGTGGGAGAGTGAAGTCTGAAAGCAGGGCGGGTACACAGAAATGAAGAGGGAGGAATGAGTCAAAAGAAACTGAAGGAGCGCTGGAGAAAACGGAGAATTTCCAGGATCTGCAACTAGTGGGGAAAGAAATTGAAGAGGGATAACTAAGCGAAGCCGAGGGAAAAAGGAGTGAGTATCTGGAAGAGTTGGGCAAACGTTTAGAAAAGAAGAGAAAAAAAAAAGAAGACGAAGGGAGGGTAGTAATAAGGTAAGATGGAATTCGAAGACTTGAGGGAAAACCTGAGAGTAGAGGAAGGTGAATCGACGGAAGGGAAAACTAAGGAGAGCTGGAAAAGGGAAAGAACCCTGGCATTAACTGTTGAGGGATCGTCGCACTTCAGAACGCCCCGCTGAAGAACCAAAGTGTTACATCGTTACTGTATTGGGGTTAAGCGAGGCGCAACACCACCCCCCGCCCTCCACCACCACCACTTCGGCTTCCCAGACTCTAAACAATAAACTACGCCCACTAGCTGAAAAGCTTCAAGCAAGCCCAGTAGGTTCCTTATTTGATCTTCCAGTCTCTTGGTGTGTCCCGATAAGGAACCGTCGGGATATTCCTCTTGAACTATCGAGATACGGAGTTGCAGGCAACCTAACCTCTGGCAGCGGGAACTGCTTTCAGCAGAGCCAGGAATGTACCACCTCCAAAATGCACAACAAATCTGATTGACTTGGAGCCCGAATGTAAAAGTAATTAACTGATAATGACATCACTGAGCGTTCTTAATTAGCTTTGCCAGTGAGGGTCAAAAACAGTAGTGCGAGTAGTCGTCGGGCTCACGCTGGTGAGGTCATGCTCGCTCTTCACGACTGGGGGGCCTTAGCATCTAGCCGAATGTCTCTCTGCCCACTTAACTGTGTACACAAGTGACCAGACAAGCTATGACTGATGCCAACGTCTTGCTCCCCTCCCTCCCCCAACTTTGACGTCACCCTCGGTGAGACTGTCTCAAGGTTCACAACTAATAATATCAGTGATGATGATGCTAATAATAATATTAATCATAATCATAATGGCTGCGAGGATGGTGCAGAAGCTTCTTTCCAAAACTGTCGAACGAGGTCCGGATAACGTCTGGAGAGAGTTGGGAGGACGGGATCGTAAAGAGCTTTTCTTGACAGGCCACCGGTGCAGGGGAGACCGGCAATGATCATGCATGTCCTATTAAAAAAAAAAAAGCCTTTTCTAGAAGCCCCTGTTGTGTGGTGGGGGAAGAGGAAGAACAAACAGGAAGGGGAGGTATAAGTGAGTTTCGGAAGACTTAAAGTCATGTGCATGACCTTGAGTTCAGGTGCAGAGAAACGCAAAAGTGTTTTGTGCAAACCTCACGTCGGAGGTCTTCTACCTCCCCAGAACAGCTTGGTCTGAGACCGTACCTTACCCTCCCTTACCATGGTTCCCGGAGGTCTTCTACCGCCACAGCTGGGTACAGGACTAAGCTGCCGTGCTGCATACTCTGCTCAGTCAAGCTTTTGGAAGACGCAGCTCGACGAAGAACATAGACGCGATAGCTGGAAGGGGATGGATACGGCAGTCAGTTGTTCCTTCGTTAGTTAAGGAAACTGCAAGGATGGAGTCTAGCGAGACAGCAGAGGGCGAGACAAAGTTGGGAGCAAGACTGACATGCATGACTTATAAGTCTTGGTCTGGTTGGTGACGCGGTGGGCGGTGGTTCAGTCCTACAAGCAGCTAAGGAAGTCCTGGGCGGACGTGTATGTAGAAGAGGACAGCAAGCCTTCGAAGGCCGATGCTCGTCGCAACTCTGTCGACGGTGCCTCCAGAGAGCCTGGTGCTGCCATCAGAGCCTCACCCATACGAATGAGGAAACACCGAGGTTGAAATTTAGTTCCCCACGGCACGCCGCAGACAGGCGACCCCTAGGGAAACCTACAGCCTGACGGAGCTCACCGAGGAAACCTGAAAGCCAATTGGGATGAGGCTTCTCTGCAGCCTACAAGGCAGACGGTTTTGTACACGATGTCGAAGGGAACTCCAGGTGATGACGTCGTTATGCGTGGGCGCGCCGCGTGACGCCAGCGTCACACGAGCAGGCAGGGAGAGGAGGACGTCACCCAGCCAGCCAGCAGCAGCGCCACTTCGTCCGACGTCTTAATTGCCCCCCCTCCCCCCCCCCCCGACCTGTGCGTGACACGATCAATACAGTGGATGATTTATTGCCTCGTCTGGGAGAGCCTGGTGGTTACCTTCCCACAGGGCTTCCGTCGCTCCCCCCCCGTTGATGATGATGATGGTCAGATGAATCTAATATGGTGAGACGATGCTAACCCAAATGGTGAGGCGCTGATTATGGTGAGATCAGACTGATGGTAAAGGAGCTAATGCCGCTCGAACTGAAACAATTATCCTTAAGAGAAATCGTAAAGGAACTAACTACATTTGACCCCAAGTGTGGTAATAACGGTAGTAAAGAAGGGCAGTGGATTACGGCAATTAACCAGCCAGCGCCCCAAAGTCCCTCGAAGACTCGTTCGGCCAGTCAGCAAGGACCATGTCTGCGGACAGGGGGACATCCCCTTTGAGGAATCTAGCTGGAGCAGAGTGCAAGAGCTGTCTCGGCTGGCTAGACGTGCCACAGCTGTGCTGGTCTGCCCGACCCGAGGTTAGCGCCAAGTCACTCTACCGACAGAGGAAGTTTGAAGCAAGCGCTGGGGTTGGCCCCGTGAAGTCTGCCGCAACCGGAGATCAACCCCCCCCAAGCCAACAGACTAAGGAAGACACACCGACGCTGACCAACGTATCACTAAAGACGCATTGGGTGAGGACGTACACAACGAACTGTTAGTCAATACCCAACCATTCTCTCTGGCTGCCTTGATGATGTCACATTCGTTCGGTCTACCTCTTTCTTTTTTTTTTACACCAATCTAAGTAAATAGCGATACCTCCTGCGTCTGCTTAATACCTTGTGGACGGGTGTGCGTAAGACTCTCGTTACGTCTTAACTAATATACGTGTGTGTGTGTGTGTGTGTGTGAGCGTCACTGTCATCGACCAAAGGAAAACACAGCCCTCATGAAAAAAAGAAAGACACCCAGACAGCACACAGTTGTAAAAAGGATGCTTTACTCGCGACTCCTGGCAGTCTCGCGGTCTTGAGGCCCGAACTCAGAAACCCCCATAAAACCCAGATTACCCCGTGATGATACGGCGGGTAAACCATCATAAATGCACGAGCGAGCAATCTCTGAACACTCATCTTCAACATTCTTGTATGTAGAATAGAGACGTCTGCTCTTTTTTTATCTCCGAGACGACTTGGAACACTTCTGTGAAAAAGCATATTATCTTCAGGGCCTCAGACCGAGAGGAGGACGAAGTGCATAAAGGCAGTACTCGGTACAAAGACGTCAATACAAGTAAAACGAAACACACACACTTCGCGGGAGGACACGAAGAACGTCGAGTGTTGCCAGTCCGCTGCGCACACCTCGGCGGAGGCATCTACGCGTTTATCTGCACAATGTGAACCTGAAGAACAAAGCTGCAGTTAACATGCTGGCGTTGCGTCAGGGAGCACAACACAGTTTGGTGAATCAAGCCAGACAGACTCTGCACGTGGAGTTTTAGAATGCATTTGAAACAAAAAAACATATCAGCGTACTCGAGGATATAGCTAAAGTAATGCCCTCCTTCCAATACTCTCTCTCTCTCTCTCTCTCTCTCTCTCTCCGGTGCCACAAATCTTCAGGAGCCACACAAAAAAATAAACAAAAAACAAAAAAAAATAATAATAATTCGTCGGACCGTGGCGAGGTCGGAGCCTTGAGAGAGGCGCGCACGGCTGTCGGCCAAACCCCGTATTTAACACTTCACGCCACAAGCCGCTATAGCCACCCCGTCACAACGCGAATGGTTATTATGTGGCGGATTATTACAGCCCGGCGGTCGTTACAGTCGGTCAGGCCCGTAGAGCACGCTGGGGCCTCTCTCTCTCTCTCTCTCTCTCTAATAGCCACTGCTCCAGCTCAAGAGCTCACTTACTTTATACGGCGCGCCAGATGGCGCGCAGCCATTTTAAATGTTCCTTGGCAAACGGTTTATTTAAACCCTCGCGCGGCAATATCAGGCTGTGAAGATGGTGAAGTTATCTGTACGTATGATTGGTTCCCTCACCCCTCCCTTAGAGCACAGAGGAGGAGGAGGAGGATAATAAAAGATGATGCTTTCATACAGCGGTGTCTTAAACAGCGACGCTGCAGCAGTGGTGGTAGTAGTAGTTAGTGGGGAGCGAGGTGGCTGGGCCCTTTGGTGGCGGAGTTAGTGGGGCTTCCTTAAAGTGTGCCTTGGGGAGAGAGTGAGTGAGGGAGGGAGGGAGTGAAGGAGAGGTGGGGAGAGGGAGAAGGGAGCTGCTATACAGCACAAACTACACACACACACACACACACAGTGGAGAGAGGGAGAAGGGAGCTGCTACACAGCACAAAATACACACACACACACACACACACACCCATGATCATGAGGGGGGGGGGTGGCTGCAGCACACACACCACTCACCTCCAACGGGTCCCATTATATCACTTGCTACTCCCGAGTCTCAACAGGTAGCAACAGGTGAGGTGGGGGTCGGGAGGACGCGAGGGGGGAAAACAAGTCATGGCACAGAATATGGCCCGGAACTAATTAGGATTCACGCTCATGGCCAACAACCTGTGAAATGACCCATGTTTTTTTTTTCTCTCTCTCTCTCTTTCTTTCCTTTCCTTTCCTCCCCCTCCACTCCCCCCTCCCCCCTCCTTCCCCCCCCCTCTTCACTATTCTTTCCCTGTGAGGAGAAGAAACAACAACAACTCCCCTGAACACGCGCGGTTATTACCCCTCGAGCACGACTTGTGACGGCCTCGAGCACGTAGTTGTTACGAGTGAGCACGACGGCACACGACCCTTTGAGCGTGACGGTGTTCTGAGTGAGCCCTCGATGGCGTCGTTGTGCCCCCCCTGAGCACGGGGTTTAAGACCCTGTTCTCAAGTTCTAACGCACGTCCGATGACAAATCGACAAATCGCACTTAGATTTAAGGTTAAGACTAAACATCGGACTCGCGTAATCGTTATTTCCTCTTCACCTGAACTACGTGAAAGGAAATCTGCGATTAGCAGTCGTGAACCTTGAAGTGTCTCCATCCCGTCATGCCAGCAGGACTAAACACACACTCTACTAAGCTGTCAGAGGTCGCTGGAACCGAACCATTTGCTAAACACGGATGCCAGCTCGTTCCTCCGAAGGCCAGAAGTTTACCAGGTGGAGAGAAACATACGATTCCCTCCCCCCCCCTCCATCCTCGGGTGGTGGTGGTGTTACCCACCCACGCCTGAAACGTCATTTTGGACCTGCCAGTCACCTTGCGTCCGGCACAACTCCTCCTCCCCCGTGGTAACAAAGATTTTAACATCGTGTACTCTGTACAAGTTTCCGACGACCACCCTGTGGGACGCAACACTGCATCATCATCCCCCCTTCCACCCCACCCCTCGTTGCAACACGTTCTGCTACATCCGTGGAGAATTACGTATGCTGCGAATAAAAAAGAATAAAAAAAATAGCAACACGTTTGTCTCGCCTCCATCAAGTGACGGTATTTATACATTTTACCGGGTGTCCCCCACCGAATACCGTGTATGCTCACGAGTGCTTGGAAACGATCGCTTGTTAACGCAACCGACACTCCCGTATAATATCTCCTTTCTTTGTCTCACACGACTTCGTGTTGTGCCTGCAGAAGGTTCCCACTGTGGCATGCGAGCAGCTCCTCTTCTCTTCTCCAGCCCCCTTCCCCCGCCTGTGTCCCACCCCCCCTTTTCCCCTGACAATAAAAAATACTACTGAAAACATGAACCGTTGTCAGTGTTGGTTGGAAGGGGGGGGGAGGTAGGAAGTGTGGGGGCGAGGGGGAGGGGGGGGGACCGTGCTTCACAAGGGAGGTCAACAGAGTGGTTGAGGGTTGAGGCATCGCTCGGACGGACGGACGGACGCCCCACCCAGCTGAATTCGACGGGCAAGCAGACAACAGCTTTCGTCTGCCGACGCTTTCCGAAAACGCGATTCACCTCGGCTGGGCTCTGCTCTCCGGGAAGACTCGGTTCAGCATTTGGGACGCGACTGTCATTTTGATTTGGAAGCCTGGCGTTATCTTTCACTTTAACCCTTGGAGCAGCACGACGGTGAAGATCCTTGGAGCACGACGAGCCTGGCCTTTGGCCTTTATCGCTAAGCATCAGGTCGAAGGGGCGGGCCATATTACACCAAAGGGTTCAAGGGTTTGTAACATCATGCTCAGGGGTTAATACTCGCCCTCGTGCAGTGACGCTGGTCTTCCCTCCGCTCCACGCAAAACCACTCGGGGCTTCGCACGTCAAAAAAAAAAAAAAAACATGCCACCTTGGCACTATTGAGTCATTACTTGCCATTGGTCTTTTGAAACAGCTGTCGCTTCAGATAACTGCCGGGGACTGTTGCTGCCCTTGCTTTCCACCGGCTCTCTGTTCGTCTCAGCTCCGTCATTGTGGCATGAGTATTAGAAGCATTAGAACAACTAGCGGGTAATTAATCTTCGGGCGCCAAAACTATAAAATGACATTGAGGTTCCCGGCGGCCATCTTGGACTTGTTAGCATCGACCACCACAAAAAGAGAGAGAGAGAGAGAGAGAGAGAAAGAGAGAGAGAGAGAGGTGAAAAAGTTAGAGCGATCTTTTCCTCGTGGTCAAACTTGCAGGAAGCGAACAACGTTCCCTTAAAATTTTTGAGAAAGTAAGTTCCCCACCGAACGCTCGAGCCTCCTCGACCTCGGCCAAGATCGGTCTCGCCACTCGGCAAGGTGGTACCTCATATTTCCCCCTCCCCCTTACTGGAAGTGGTACCACCTGCCGTTCCCCTCTCCCCAGACTCCTAAGGACGGTACGTGGGCTACCGACAGTGCCCACCGACCAACGAAATAGTCCTGGACATATCTATCCTCCTGGCCATAAGGCTGATTGCATCTAATAGAGTGATTACGAATAGAGCAATACCGTTTATAATAGCAACAACTATAATATGCTACTCAGTCAGGGCAGTTCTCTATAAACAGCAGTACATCCGCAGATTTGAATTTCCCCGAAAGTCATTCTCTTTTTTTTTTTTCCGTCCAGTCTTGCAAAAAAAGGGATATGGCAGATTTAGAGTCCATGATAATAGCCCACGAATAATATTAATCTGCCCGGCTGAGATAATGCTGGACTTTACAACACCAGCGCGACGTGACCTGAGAACTGAAGGAAAAAACCTGCTTAAAACATTTAGCTAGTTTTACGACCAAAACAAGTATAAACGTCTTTAAAGAACTCTCGGAGCAACAGAATTAATATGACACACCAACTTACTTCAAATGCTCCTTATTCCTCGACGGCTTTATATAACCATCCCTTTTTATTATGCATAATTTGTTGCGCCGAGATCAAATGTTACTACCAGAAGCCTGCGATAACTCTCGGCTGCTAACCTCAGAAACATTGCGACAGCCAAATACTTGGTTTGGATGCCTCTGGGCTGAAGTCCGTCAGAGCACACGAAACATATGCACCATAACTTTCAAGACGATCTGAGAGATTTCTCATTTTTCTATCACGTCAAAAGTGTTAGAATGAGATGTTATACATATGTTTTGATAAGATCAAGATCTAACGAGATTTCTTTAATAAATTTCGGTGAAACAATCGACACAAGAACAAACTCTACTGAAACTAACAGAAACTTCCAGGAAGTTTCAGCTGATCCTGGTGGACAAGCTCTGGTGAGGGCGGTCCGACGTGCTTCTTCACTTGTCAGTGGTTCTCAGATCGACAGAATACTCAGAAGGTCTGGATCCCACGAGCATAAACCTGATCATAACCATGGCCGTCCTCAGTTCTACACGTCACGATGCTAAATGGTCCTCATCACAGTCTCCGGGGCTAAACAACACAATACCCCTTGCTCTCTAGTGGGGTAAAAATAAGGTGCAATTTAGGGGTCTTTCCCTCCCCCCTCACTGTATACTAAGGGGGTCTCTAGCCCTGAGGCTGCTGTGATAAATTGTGTGCTCGGTGCACGTGCAGGTTGAAGGAATGAGGACAGACTGCATTCCCGAGTCCCGTTCATCGTAAAAGAAAGTGCGGGTGTAGGTGCACATACGTGTGCAAGCTATTCCCAGGTTCTGTACAGAGCACTCACCTCCGTAAACACACACACACACACACACACATACACACACACCCACCCACACACACACACATCCTACCTTTAGAAAAGCCGATTTCGCTACGAACCTTCGCGATTGGCTCGTTCGTATCTCGGGGCCTGGCAGCCCTGCAAGTGTCAGGTTGGGAGTTGTAGTAGGGCTTCGCGTATGACACAGCTGTGGACAGACCTGACCTCACACGAGGCACGCGTGAATACTCAGACCCTTCGTGTGGAAATGGTCCCTTAAAATCTGCTGGAATATATATATATATATATATATATATACACACACACACACACACATGCTCGGTCGTTGTGTATAACGGGTGCATAAAAGTCGTATCCCCTTGGGATGTTGGCAGGGTCGTATTTGTCGTCCTGACCCCATCCCATGGGCGTACGCAGGGACAGATAGGTCGTCATCCCAAGGTGTGGGAAGAGGCCGTATAAATGGTCGTTATACCCTTGGGTGTAGGCAGGGATATATATTGGTCGTTATACCCTTGGGTGTGGGCGGGGATATTCTCGTCCCCATCCGGGCGTAGGAGACATACTGGATATTTGGATAAGGTACAGCCGGCTCAGACAATCAGTAAATACTCTAGTAATCACACACTGTAAAGAGATAAATTAAGATTATCACACACAAACAAACAGGTATTACCACAGGCTCGAAACGATGCTGCTCCGAAGGGACGTAAAGAGCGCCTTGCGCGGAAGCGGAGTGTCTGTAAGTATTACTCGACCTCCGAACATACCCAGTTCAAAACCTCAAGTCAGCGTCAAAGTGACGCAGCCATGCAAGCCTCGCGTGGATCATACCCACCGCAAAACCACGTCTATCGCCAGCGCCAAGCAGCGGGAAGATCAGTTATCAACATCGTCGCCGCTACCGTCTGCGGCAAACACCACCACCGCCGGCAGAAACCATCGCTAATCGCAGTGTAATCGTCAACGCTAACAGCACCGTCAGCAGTATGCTGTCCACATCAACCACAACAGCATTATCGTTAGCTGTGAAGTCAGCAGCAAGAACAGCAGCACCGTCAGCACTACTGCTGCCACCACCATCAGGAGTTCTGTCATCAGGATGAACAGCACCGTCAGCACCACCTTACAGCACTGTCTTCATCACCGTCAACAGCAGCAACGGCAGCAGAAACAGCAACAGCACTATCGTCAGCGGAACGAGCAGCAGCAGCAGCCATAGGAGGCCAAGTACGAGACAATTTACGAGCGTTCTTCGCCAACTTTTTTCATTTAACTCAACTTGTGCGGGTGACTTGAACATATTAGAGCGTCTCCCTACAAACCCAGTTAAAGACACATGAACCGCCCCCCTGATAAAACGTGCCCGTTAGCAGCGTCCGAGGCGCGAGGCCGATCCCTCTTGTCTTCACGTCCCCGACTTGCTCTTCCTTCGCGGGAAAAAAAAAAAAAAAAATAGAAAATGGAAATTCTATAAACTGGAAAACGAGGAGTGGTGGGGGAGGAGAAGGAAGGAGAAGAGGAGGCGTCTGGTTCAGTTGGCCGTCAACATTTTTTAATTAAAAACATTCGGGGGGGAAAAAAAAAACTAATCAAGTTCCCATGAACAAACTTAATGAGAGCCCCCACCACCACCGCCACTGCCACCCCCCCATCCCCTCCCCAAGGCACAGCCACGCCAAGTCTGCTGGAGTTGCAGTTTTCTTGGGGGGCGGGGCCGGAGACAGGGACAGACTGACTGTCATGCTAGTAGCTCAGCTGGTAAAGCCGAAAGAGAAAAAAAAAATAAATAAAATGCTGCTATTATTAACGAAGTACTTTTGACACCCAAGGTTTATTGGCCACAAGACGTCTTCCCTTCCAGTTCTGGAAGGCACAGAGAGCGATGGTGGCCCTAAGGACTATGCTACCATAAAATCCACTGTTCTTTTAGAACATGTGGTCTGGCCTCGTCTCGTTACACCTTGCGTTACGTGATTCTCTCTCTCTCTCTCTCTCTCTCTCTCTCGGCAGCGGACACACACACACCCACCCCCCATCGCCTGTGTATCCGGAGGGTGTTAGGAACGGCCTGCCAACACTTCAGGGACCTTCATGTTCCACTCCGACGCCCAAAGGATGATGTCTTTCCTCCTCTCTGCCTCACCCGCGAGAGGGACTGCTGGCACTCAGTCCACAAACGTACATACAGAAAAAAAGCTCTCCGTCTTGAATATAAAACTTGACAGCAAGTAACTCGCAGGACTCGTCCTCCCTAACTTTGTCTCCCAGTGATGATGAGCGCTTCGCGCTATGCCCTGTCCTTCATCATAAGAGAATGCTCTCTGGATCTGAATTCTACACACTCCTGTTCCCCCTACAAGCTGGAAATCACTGAAACCCTTCATTTTCTTTTTTATTTCCCAGTTCATTACAAACTACGATTTCTACACACTCTCTGTCTCTTTGCGTTCGTCTTTTCTTAACGCCCTCCTTCCTCTCTCTTCCTTCTCCTCCTCCTCCCCTTAAGTACTCCTTCCCTCCCTACTTCTCAACCGTCCCTCAATACATCCTTCTTCTTCGTCTTCCTCTATATTGCATCTCTCTCTCTCTCTCTCTCTCTCTCTCTCTCTCTCTCTCTCTCTCTCTCTCCACCTCTGCCTCCCTCTCTCTCTCCTGCCTTCCCCTCTCACCCCTCTCCATCCTCTCTTCCTCTCCCATTCCCTCCGTCTCTCCCTCCTGCCTTACCCCATCCACTCCTCCCTCAGGCCTCTACCCCCCTTCCCCCTACCCGTGCCGCCACCCAGGTAAAGCCTCATCAAGGTCTGAGCCGAGACGAACAGCGAGGAGGCCATTAGCTCCGACTCAGCTACAGATATTGCTGTTACAATACTATACTCCCACCTCCTGTATTACACCCTCTCTCTCTCTTTCTCTCTCTCTCTCTCTCTCTCTACTACAAGGCAAAATCCTGTCGTAGGTACGTAGGATCCAACCATCTATCCATCCGTCCATTTATCTATCTATCTGTCTATCTATCTATCTATCTATCTATCTGTCTGTCTGTCTGTCTGTCTGTCTATCTGTCTGTCCAGCTCATAATTCTTGCACTACATCTCAGTCACTCTTACCATCTCCCTCCCTCCCCAACAACACTACCCCCTGAAGCCTACCCTCCAGCAATTCTCCGTCTGTCACTACCTCCTGTCTCCCCCACCACCACCACCACCGTCGAGCCGATGGCGACAGTTGGAGAGGGAGGGACAGTGGAGGGTGACCTTTAGTGCGGAAGGAGGGGGAGGAGGGCGACCTTTAGCGCAGTGGAAGAGTTGAGGGTGACCTTCAGTGTGGGGCGGGAGGATACTGAAGGGTTCTCCCGCCTTCCCGTCCACTAAGCCAACAGCAGGAGTGAGGGAGGGAGTGAGAGTGGAGGGTAAATACTCCTCCTGCCTCACCCTCCGCTGAGCCAGTGCGAGAGTGTGAGGATGGAGGATGGAGGGTGGCCTCTTCTCCTGCCTCACCCTCCGCCGAGCCACCCAGAGAGGGTGGGAAGAAGAGTGGAGGGGGTGACCCTCAGTGAGGGAGAGTTGAAGGGTGAGGGGTCTGGGTGGTTATTATCGCCAGCGCGGGTGTGCAGGGAGTGTGGATGGATGCTGCCGGTGCTTCCTGCCCATTGTCTGCGGGCTCGTCTCGCACCTGTCCCTCCCGCCCACCTCCATGTCTTCATTAACGTTCCTTCAACCCACCTCTCCCTCCCTCTCTCTCTCTCTCCTCGCCGACCAGGGAGATATATTACAGGTACTACCCGCCTGGGAGTCGGGAGGGTCGGCGACGGCTAATCAGAGAGCCAGCACTTCGGGGGCTGTCAAGTGTGTCAGGTCTTCTGGCGCCCCCCAAGACTGCCGTCTTTTCCTAGCGCCTCATCCGTACGTGGGCAGTAGGCCATTCGACCCACAGACGAACATGTAATTTCTCCATTCTGCTCACAACGTTTGACAACGCGTGACTCGCAACGACTCGCTCTCCGCGCCTCCTGAATCAGTTCCTAGGGTGAGCGGTGGCGAGTGATAGCCCCCAGCCCTTAGGCAAAAATTTCGCCGTGAGCACTCGCGTGTGTGTGTGTACCCATCCCATCCACCCACCCTTCGCTGGACCTCTCTGTCTAAGTCTTTGTCCTTCCCGAGTCTGCAGTCATCCTACATCACCCGTTCCATCAGCTCTTACTCCCTCCAACTTCTGCAATGCCATCTATCCTACATCTATACCTTCTACGTCAACATATGTCCCCTTAATGCATCGACAGCGACATCGACCTCTCACATATTTTTTTTTTTTTTTTTTTTTTATGTTGAAGGCTCCAGTCACGGACAAAAGTCCACATCAAGGCCGGGCCCTAATT
>JAYMFT010126512.1:0-13132 GCA_038088735.1 Panulirus argus | reverse complement strand
TTGAGTCGAAAGCGATCCGACTTATAAACTGTCCCAGGCTAACTTCCAAACTTGACCCCCTTGCCCTACGCCGCAATTTTGGTTCACTTTCCCTTTTCTATAGGTATTACTTTGGCTTTTACTCCCAAGAGCTGACTGCTTGTGTGCCCCTACCACTAGTTAGACCACGGAATACTTGGCAAGCTGCTGCGTCACATGATTTTTGTGTAACCATCGGCAACTCAAGGCGTGCCATTTTGATACATGCTTCTTTCCCAACATGTCGAAGCTCTGGAACTCTCTAACTTCTCATGTCTTTTCCAATAACTATGACATGGCTCATTTCAAGGGACAGGTTTTTTTCACTTTCTCAAAAATTTGTAAATACTTTCCCCTGTCTGTTTTTTCCCCTCAATTCTCTCTATATTTCAGTTAGGGCCCGGCCTTGATGTGGACTTTTGTCTGTGACTGGAGCCTTAAAAAAAAAAAAAAAAAAAAAAGAAGAAGAAGAAGAAGAAGAAGAAGAAGAAGAAGAAGAAGAAGAAGCAACCTACCTGATCTCCTGCAATAGAGTGATGAGCACGTCTAGGATGATGAGTAGGTGTAGGTGGGCATTGTTGAGGAAGTGGTGGTGGTAGTGGTGGGGTGGGACGGGAAAGTCGATGATGTGGACGAGGTGGTGGTGTAGGAGCCTTCTCATCATCATCTGCTTCTCTGTTATCTTCCTGCCATCTCCTATCATTGTTTGAGTCTGTTAATACTGTTGCACCTCCTGGTAATGCAGTTACTGCTGACACTGCACTAACATTTGTATGTGGAGAGGTTACTGAGCTGCTTAAAGTGGTTAATGAACCTCCAATGGCAGTACTAGATAACTCATTTATAGAAAGGGGAGGAGACATTGTTGGTGGAGGTTGTGGGGGTGGAGGTGGTGGAGGTGGTGGTGGTGAAGTGGCAACAGCTCCCTCATCACAATTTTCAGGGCTTGTACAAACTCCTCCAGGCATCATAATTGGCACTGAGGTTGGAGTAGATGGTTCTGGAGTTACTACTCGACTGCTAGTCCGACTTCCACTGCACTCACTCTCCCCACTCTCACAAAAAGATCGTCTGAAAAGTAAGAGAAAAAGGTAAATAACCTTAAATTCCGTCCATTTTTTATGAACATGTCCAATAACATCATAATATACATACACATACTAAGTTTACATAGCAAGCTGAACTCCCTTTACAAAATCAATCAAAACAATAAACAGGATAAGTGAAAGCAGCTCGGTACCTTTTCTCATTGTCCATTGGAGGTACAAAGAATAATGGACGGTGGGTTGACATGGGTTTTGGAGGAGGCCATTCCCATGATGTTGTCTTGGCAACATGATCAATGAAAAAAATCCTCCCATGGCTATCTTTTCGTGCTTCAACATCTGAAATGTGTCAATGACAATTTAAAGAAAACTATTTATATCAATAGCTCTGGCACTATATTATGTTTTAAAAAGACATTTCTATTAATCTATTCTTTAAGTATGGCTTTCAATTTAAATGATGATGTCTACAATACATCTCACTCTGACTCTACTACTATCTCTTGGGTCATTCTCTCTCTTAATCCTTTTCACCAGGTGCCAAAATGACATCATTCAGAAGCCGCTTTCCCTACATAAATTCAGGAAACTTCATAACCTCAAGTTAAAGACATCCATATGAAAATGGTGAGAGCTATGAAATACATGCTATGAAATACATGATGTATATGCCTATTCCAACCCCCAAGTGTGAATATGTGCTCAGGCAGCATATAGCAAGTTAATTATGAGGTTCATAATGATTTCTCATGGAATCTAATTTGATTAAGGGTGGCATGACCATGGTCTTAAGTCAAAGCATATTCATATTAGTTAATAGTAACTTTTTTATGTCTGAGGCCATATTCACCTTCAAAAGAAATCAATTTGCAGAGCTGCAGTCTCCAGCTTTAATCCTGCAGGCTGGCTCAAATCCACAAACACCCAATTCCCTTGGGTAGCCTTGCTTACAGAAACACACCAAGTCTTTATATTCTAATCTCTCCAATGCCTTCATGAGGTAATGAGAAATGCTAAATGATATTTCAACAATGGCATGGTACACCACATAATGGTATCTCATAACGGTATTGTACACAATAACCATCATGAAAAAGTAAAAACCCTAGCTGTCACTGCAATTCCATACTAAGGTCTGGTTTATCATATTCTATCATTCCATAGAAAAACTAGTCAATGACAGAAAGGTCAATGCTTAGAGAATCATTTGCTTCACTGATGAAATTATATTTGTAACTATGTCAACATCAATTTTACAAATATTAAAGATCTGAACTTGCCAGACACTTACACAGCTTCAAGATACAACACTACTACACCAAACCCCTCTGCTCCACCATCATTGCTTTCCTCCAGCAGTCATACTGTACAGCTGACTGGAAGACTTCATATGTCTCACCAATAACAAAGTCGATAACCGCAGAATCTTTCGATGAGTTTTGACCTTATGCGACCATCTCTAATACCAGCTTATACCATGAAAAGTTTTGTGTTTAACCAGACTTACACGAATACTGCAAGTTCCATAGATACTCAGCAGTTTGGTAATAAGGACCTCCTCTACCACCCACTGCCTTTGGAGGTGGAAGGATGAAGTGAAAGTGATTTTGAGCAGTTGGGGCCTGAACATGCAGGAAGGTGAAAGGCATGCACAGAATAGAGTGAAATGGAACGATGTGGTATACTGGGGTCGACGTGCTGTCAATTGACTGAACAGGGCATGTGAAATAACTGGGGTAAACCATGAAAAGGTCTATTGGGCCTGTGGTTTTGGTGCATTACACATGACTGCTAGGGACTGAGTGTAAGTGAATTTGACCTTTTTCATCTGTTTCCTGGTGCTACCTCACTGACGCAGGGAGTGGCGATGCTGCATCCTGTGGGGAAGGATGGCGTCAGGAATGGATGGAGACGGGCAAGTATGAATATGTACATGTGTATATGTATATGTATATATATGTATGTATATATATGTATATGTTGATGTGTATATGTATGTATTGTTCATATATGTGCATGTATTTATATATGTGTGTATGTGAGCGGATGGATCTTCGTCTGTTTCCTTGCTCTACCTCGCTAACGCGGGAAACAGCAACCAAGTTTAATATATATATATATATATATATATATATATATATATATATATATATATATATATATATATATTGCAAGAGGTCAAAGTGGTGTGCGTGATCTAGTATATGCAAAAAACCACATAAAAGTGAAACACGATAAGTTCCCAAGTGCACTTTCATGTAATGTTCACAACGTCAGGGGAGATACAAGAATGAGATAGACGTACAACAATCAGTCGATCTACATGGAAGTGACGCAGCTAAGACGCCACTGGTAAACAAGAGTTAATGGACGGTGGTTTTGGGTTTGGCGGTGTTCGGGTCTGGCTTCATGCCTGTCATAAATTTTTTATTATGTGGGCAGGAAAGGGAACTGTTTACAAATTTTGCCTATGGGAAAACTATCAAGTTTGTAAAAACTTTCAATAATATCAGATACTATTCTTTGTGTATTTGATAATAGAAGATTCAATGATATTACTCGTGGTAATTAGTTAATAACTGAATTAGCTTTACACCAGTTAAGAAAATGGTCATTATTTCAAGCATGATTAAACAAAGCATTTGAATCTTGTCCTGTTCTTTTACTATATGTTGCTTAAGTCTAAGATAAAGATCCTTACCAGACTGCCCAACGTAAAACACATTACAGTTTTTACAGGGGACTCTGTAAACACAGCCTGCAGAATTTTCTGGTGAGTTTCTTTTTATCAAGATAAATTTTATAGTATTGTTTTTGTTGAAGGCTACATTTACATTAAGGAATTTAAACATCTGGGAAACAATGTAAAATTATTAATAAAAGGGAGCACTAGAAGATTCTTGGTTTCAGGGGGTCTGAGTTGAAAGTGAATAAGAATAAGACCAAGGTTATTAAGTTCAGCAAGGTTGAGGGATAAGTTAGTTGGGGTGAGAGTTAGAATGAATAAAAATTGGGGAAAGTGAAGCATTTTTGATATCAGAGTAGACTTGGCAGCGAATGGAACCATGGAAGCGGAAGTGAGTCATAGGTTGGGGGAGGGTGTGAAAGTTCTGGGAGCAATGAAGAATGTGTGGAAAGAAAGAACATTATCTTGGAGAGCAAAAATGGGTATGTTTGAAGGAACAGCAGCTCCAACAATACTGCATAGTTGCGAGGCATGGGATATAGATAGGGTTGTATGGAGGAGGGTAAATGTTTGAGAACAATATGTGGTGTGAGGTGGTTTGATCGAGTAAGTAATGAAAGGGTAAAAGAGATGTGTGGTAATAAAAAGAGTGTGGTTCAGAGAGCAGAAGAAAGTGTGTTGACATGTTTGGACATATGGAACGAATGAGTGAGGAAAAGTTGACAAAGAGGATATATGTGTCAGAGATGGAGGGAAGAAGCAGACCAAACTGAAGGTGGAAAGATGGAGTAAAAAAAGATTTTCAGCGACTGGGGCCTGAACATGCAGGAGTGTGAAAAGCTTGCACAAAATAGAGTGAACTGGAAGGATGTGGTATACTGGGGTTGACATGCTGTCAATGGACTGAACCAGGGCATTTGAAATGTCTGTGGTAAACCATGGAAAGGTTCTTTTTCCTCTACATGCATCACCAGTGAATTAGAGGTTCTTTGCACCCCTCTAACTCACTGGTGGCACATGCAGAGGATGAAAACACTAAGTAAAGGCAGTTCAAGAAAAGTAAGAAAAACGATTGAGGCGGCTTAAATAGCGACAAAAGAGGACACAAATCACCATGAGGATTTGCGTGCCTTGCAAGAGCAGCCGCAAGACAGATCACCGGGGATGAGGCGGTGAGATTAAGCTTGATGGAGACGATGAGGTCAGTCATGGCAGGGGCAGCAAGGTCAAATGCCAGGCACAACCATTCGGGAGGTTACACCAGGTACCCAGGGGGTGATGGCCAATGACAATATGTATTTAAGCTAGAGTCCTGTTCTTCTGTACTCATTCTGTGATCAAGACCCTGTCAAAATGTTACAATCTGTATTGTGTTTCCCACCCAATCTGTGTTTCTCTCACCCAACATCAACAAACCAAACATACCCGACAATACCAAAAACATGTGTGATATGAAATGCGCATGGTGCTGCATTTGAGATTTTTAAGTTTTTTTACAATTATTATTAACTAATGCACTATCATTTCCCTGGTTCGTTAAATGTTAAATCTATTATATTGGGTCCATTATATCGAGGGATTACTGTATATGGACTGAGTGATAAGAGAGATGAAAACAAAATTAGGAAAAAAGGGTGCAGAGATGGAGTGTGGCGGTGAGATATGGTGGATGGTGGCAAGCCTGTTTGCGGATGATACTGTTTTATATGCTGAGAGTGGAGAAGTTACAGAAGGTTGTAAGTGTGTTTTATGATGTGTAAGCATAGGCAATTGAAGGTGAATGTAAGTAAAAGTAAAGTAATGATGTCTGACTGGAAACATAGTGAAAGTACAGATTTTGTAAAACCGTATAAAGTGAAAGAAGAATCTGAACTAAATTGTACTTTGGATATGGGGGAGAAAGAATGGAAGAAGTGAGAGAATCTAAGTATCTAGGAGCTGTCTTGGATAAGTTTGGTGATACAGAAGGAGAGATAAGGGAGAGAACAGTATTGGGTAGAAGAGTCATTCGGTCCCTAAATAATAATGAAGGATAGAGGTGTAAGTATGGAAGTGAAGAGAGGATGGAGGGACAGGATGGTCCTCCCACCCCTGACCTGTGCAGCCAAAACATGGACATGGAATGAGACACAGAGGTCAAGAATCCAGGCTGTGGAACTGAGCTATTTGAGAAGAACATGTGGTGTGACTAGAAGGAATGAAGAAAGAAATGAAGGGGTGTATGAGACTTGTAATATGACAGGGAATGAATTGTGGAGTGCTAGAATGGGTGAAACGTAATAATTTGAGGTGGCTTGTTCATGATGAAAGAATGCAAGACTGGGAGTTTACAAGAAGAGTGTATGATAGCACAACAAAAGGGGTTGGTGTCAGAGGAGGACCACCTGTGACATGGGCAAAGAGAAATGGTGGAATGGTTTATGCAAGGGAGTCATATAAGTACAGGGATAAGTAGCAACTTTTTTGCCATGGCCACCCCTTGATGGGAGTTCCCAAAGGGAACGAACATCAGAGATAAAAATAGATAGACTCAAAAAACTTATGCCTCTGTAGTTTGAACACTCACCTTTATCCCTTTTACTTTTATACAGTGGCACTCTACATGCATTCTGCCAATCTTCAGGCACTTCACCATGATCCATACATACAATGAATATCCTTACCAACCAATCAACAACACAGTCACCCCCTATCTAAATAAATTCAATTGCAGCATCGTTGACTCCCACCACCTTGCTGCATCTCATCTTACGCAGGCTTTCACCACCTCTTCACCAAACCATTTTCCATGATTCTCTCACTTCACATACCACCCCAACTAAAACATCCTACATCTGCCACGCTATCATCAAACACATTAAACAGTCCTACAAAATACTCACTCCAGCTCCTTACTCCATCACTATCTGTTATCATATCTCCTTTTGCCCACTTCACTGATGTTCCCATTTGTTCTCTTGTCTTTTGCTTATTATTTACTACCTTCCAAAACATCTTTTTATTCTCCCTAAAGTTTATGATACTGTCTCACCCCAAGTCTCATTTGCCTTCTTTTTTAACACCTAAACCTTCCTTATGACCTCCTGGTGCTTTCTCTTATACATCTCCCAATCATTTGCAATCCTTCCTGAACTCACCTTTAGTAAGTAAAGGGGTAGCTATTGGTTTATTGATTGAAGTAAGTGATGGAGCTGGTATCATAATGATGGACTGGTAAGGGGGATGGTACCATCATCTTGGAGCTTACAGTCAACCCATTCCTTCTATAAAGTTACCTCATCTACCTGATCCCTAAACCACAGTCATGTTGTCCCCAGATCCAAGTCAAATCATCCATAAACCATGATGAAAGTGAAGTGAAGTTCTCTTCAGAGACCACAACCCAATTCTTTTATTCATAATGTCAAATAAATGGACAAGACAAGAAATATTTCATTTTCTTAATACAGAGATACTTTGTGGTATGCTTCTGGCACTACTTTGCTAATGTGAGATACAGCAAACAGATATAAAAGAAAGAAGTGTACTTAGTTTTGCACAAGTTTCTTTACTTATATTCTGTGGATATTAAAAATGAAAAAAAAGTTAACACAAATGTATTTAATTACATACTATTCCCTCCAATTAAATATTTTGGTCAATGAAAATGAAAAAAATATACAGCAATGTAAAGTTTTCAAATTGTATAATATAATCAACATCAGGTTCGCCAATGATTAAATTATAGATTCCTATGGACAGGGGAATGGCATCACTAACGCACCATGATAGGGCCATAAATGATGGCACATTGTTTCAGCAGCCATGTTGGCATCTTGATCACCTTTGGGTATTTGTCTCAAAGAGCACAGACACTTTCTGGCCTTCGGGATCAGACTGTTTTGCATAAAACACAACACATCAGGTTCTTTATAATGTAAACTAATCTGTATCACTTCTAATAATACTTTGGTAAAACTCTCTAATACTTAATATCCTAAATTAACTAAATCTAGTCATTCTTTACATTTTGGGGATGACTAAATTAGGGAATATCTGGCTCTGGCTTGGGAAAAAGTCAGTTGGGGATGACTTGGTGGTGAGGATAAGCTGACTGATTACTAATGATGGGACTAGGAGGCATGCTTCAATATCAATTTTCTTGAATAAGTTTGCTTCTTATAACTTGGAAATTGGAGTATTGTAGACCATCTCTTGCCAGTGCTTAGGCCGAGTCATGGCACCAGGAGCACTGAACATTGCTGTCTTCAAGTGATGGTAAACCTGTGGATTGATCAGAAAGTGGAGATATGAAGTACCTGGTTATAAACAGAGGGTAGAAGAGTATAATGTATGTTTATAACTTATACACAGATAATTTAATATCAACAATTACAATTCAAAGATACAGTTTCAAAATACTTTGCTCAGGTATACAGCTATACAACAAAATTTAGTGATAAGATCACATTAAGATTGCACTTGATTTCAATTCTGTGTAGACCTGAACAACTGTTAATTCATACTCATACTTATCTCTAATGTAAGTACTCATTAATCCACTAACATCTTTAACTCTTGAATGAAGCCCAGTCTAACATATATGGTTCTTAATAAAATATCTTACATATTATTCAAAGATTTTCAATAACTAAAGGTGAGGAGAGGTCACTACGAAATGTTTTATATGTGGAACCCAACAGTATATGACAACAGTTAAACAACCTACCTTTTATACAACAACCAGAATCTGACTGGAGTATATTTAGAGACTTTCTATACAAAATCATGACCTCAGTTTAACACATTAAGGAGGCAACAAATTACAGCTCCAAGAACTTCTCCTGTTTTTCAGAATTTTCTTTTACTCTAATGAAGTGAAGCAGAACAAGAGTATGAGAGGTACCTGTCCTTTCACAACCCTAAAACATACGTCCTACATTTCCAGGGATTTTTTTTTTTGTCTTTAATCCCAAACCCTAGGATTGGTCTATTGACTCCTTGAGCTAACTTGTTCTTTCCTCATGAGTTCTAAGCATCCTAGGATTGACCTGTAGACTCCTAGAGCTAAACTGTTCTTTCCTCATCAATTGTAAGCTTAAGACAAGTTTATTCCTAGTAGGGCAAAAAATTTTTGAACTCAGTTGTTCTGAAACTCAAGGACAGAGCTGTTCCTAAATAATTCTACAGAGATCTTGGAACTGCCATCTTAGACCTGTTCATACTTCAGCAGCTATAGGTACTAAAGGCAATACTATTCTTGCCTCAGCAGTTCAGAATCATAAGACATGTGAACCTGTCCTCCTAAAGGAGGGGTGTTATCAATGGACTGAACCAAGGTAACTGAAGCAGCTGGGGATAAATTACTGAAAGGTCTGTGGGGCCTGTGATGGAGAGGGGGCTGTAGTTTTGGAGCATTATACAAGACTGCCAAAGAATGGACATGAGCAAATGAGCCCATTTCTTTATCTCTTCATGGCACTACCTCATTAATGAAGGAACAAGCATGAAAATAAAACATATAGCAACCATGAACAGTCATCACCTTCACAATAAAACAAAGTCCCTCCAAATATAGTCCCACTTCAACCCACCTGGCACTCACTCCTGTGTAACAACACTCCACCCCTCCCACCAAAACCAATCTATAACTAACCACCAACTCTCAAACAGAAATGAAAAGCCTGTCCCTTCCTCATACCTCTACTCACACATCCCTACACCCCCAAATCAAACACCAACAAAGGACATACACACTAAAATAACCAGACAATATTAACCAACTGACCTCCCAACACAGTCTTAAATTTAACCAAACAGATATACACTTATCAGTACACATACTTCCCAGACAAACAAGAATCATACTCTCCTACTTATGCTTTGGACATCACCGATCATGACAACACTACAAACACCGTTTCAATACAATGCCTCTAACAAAAAGAAGACACCAAGCACTACTCAATTCCTTGCACTCTCCGCACACTGATGCACACACATCACAACACTTTATGACCTGTGGTTCAAACCTGTGGACACAGCCAGCTTCCTGAGTGTTGCAGGAACCTCATAAGAATAGATAGAACTAATGGGAAAGGAAGAAAGTAAATGTGTGTGTGTGTGTGTGTGTGTGTGTGTGTGTGTGTGTGTGTGTGTGTGTGTTTGTTTGTGTATGTGTGTTGATATGGTGTGGACATATGGAAAGAATGAGTGAGGAAAGGTTGACAAAGAGGATAAATGTTTCAGAGGTGAAGGAAAGAAGGAGAAGCAGGAGACCAAAGTGGAGGTAGAAGGATGGAGTGAAAGGGATTTTGAGCAGTCAGGGCCTGAACATGCAAGGGGGTGAAAGGCGTTCACAGTATAGAGTGAAATGGAACAATGTGGTATACTGGGGTTGACATGCTGTCATTGGACTGAACCAGGGCATGTGAAGCATCTGGGGTAAACCATGGAAAGTTCTGTGGGGCCTGGATGTGGATAGTGAGCTGTGGTTTCGGTGCATTACACATGACAGCTAGAAACTGAGTGTAAGCGAATGTGGCCTTTTCGTCTGTTTCCTGGCGCTACCTCGCTGAAACGGGGTGGCAATGCTATTTCCTGTTGGGCGGATTGGCATCAGGAATAGATGGAGGCGAGAAAGTATAAATATGTACATGTGTATATGTGTATAGGTATGTGTATGTATATGTATGTATATATGTATATGTTGGTATGTATATGTATGTATTGTGCGTATATGTGCACATATGTATATATGTGTGTATGTGAGCAAATGGATCTTTCTTTGTTTCCTGGCGCTACCTGGTTAATGCAGGATAAAGCGATCAAGTATAATAATAATATATATCAACAGCTACTATCAAAAGAAGTAATAATTTACTGAATACATACATCAGCAGTGAGTTCTCACAACAACTAACTGACACCAACAACAGTATGTAATTTATGAATCCTAAAGCCATTACTTCCTTATTATGTTATAAATTAAATGGTATAAAGTTGAAGCATTTGCATAGTTTCAGTGTTCTGTGGCACTATCTTCAGCAGAATGTGAAAAATGACAAGCTATGGAATACAACAGCCAGTTACATACAAGCTTTGTGTTTTGTTTTGTTTTTTTCTTCCTTTAATATGTAGCACCTCAACTCAATCCATACATATAATCCTAACTAAATAATTAACAATACAGTCACCTCTTTTCTTAAGAAATTCAACTGCAATACCATCCACTCTAGCTGCTTTGCCCCATTTCATCTTACACAAGGCTTTCATCACCTCTTCTCTCTTCACCAAACCACTCTTCATGTCTTTCAGCCTTACATAACACCTGTAACTAAATATCCTACAACTGCCACTTTATCATCAAACACATTCAATGGCCCTTCAAAATAGTCTATCTCCTCCTCACTTCATCACAACCTATTACCACTTCCACATTTGTCTAGTTCCCTGATGTTCCCATTTGTTCTCTTGTTTTTTGCACACTATTAACCTCCTAACAAAATATCTTATTCTCCATGATCTTTATTGATACAAACTCACTCCAACTCTCATTTGTCCTCTTTTTCAACCCCTGCACCTTCCTCTTGACATCCACCTGCTTTCTCTCATACATGTCCTAATTACTTGCACTCCTTCCCTGTAAGTACTACCCACATACCTCTCTTTACTCTTTCACTAGCAAATTTAATGCATCATCCCACTATTCACAACCTTTTCTCACTTCCCCACCTACCACCTTACACATGCCACAAACATTTCTTGCACATGCCAGCACCACTTTCTTAAATACCTCCTATTCCTCATTTTCTTTTTTTTTTTTTAATGTTGAAGGCTCCAGTCACAAACAAAAGTCCACATCAAGGTCAGGCCCTAATTGAAATAAAAGAGAGAATTGAAATATAGAAACAATCAAGAAATGGGAAAAAAAAAAGATGGAAAGTATTTACAAATTTTTGAGATTGAAAGACCTGTCTTTTGAAGTGAACCAGGTCATAGTTATTGGAAAAGACATGAGAAGGTAGAGAGTTCTAAAGCTTCCACATGTAGGGAAAGAAGCAATTATCAAATGGCACACCCCTGAGTAGCCAGTGGCCACACAATAATCGTATGACGCAGCAGCTTGACGAGTATTGCATGGTCTAGCTAGTGTTGGGGGCACACAAGCAGCCAGCTCTTGGGAGCAAAAGCCAAAGTAATACCTATAGAAGATGGAGAGTGAACCAACATTGCGGCTTAGGGCAAGGGGGTCAAGTTTAGAAGTTTGCCTAGGACAGTTTATAAGTTGTACCGCTTTTGACTCAAATATGTCAAGTAAGGAAACAGATCTAAAACCACCCCAAATGTGAGAGCAGTACTCCATATAAGGATGAATCAATCCCTTGTTACTCTCATAGCTTCATTTACTCTTACATTTTGCCATTTTACGTTCAATCTCTCATGGTATTTCTTTACACATGCCTTTCTTCCAAGTTCACCAACTTTCCCCACTCTCTTCTCGCCCACACCATTTCCTCTCTCCTGAAAACCTCTACAAAACTTCATCCTCACCTCCAAAAGGTAATGATAACTTATCCCACCAGCTGCCCCTTTCATTACATTCATGTCCAAAAGTCTCTCTTTTGCATCCCTATCAATTACTATGCAATCCAATAATGCCTTGTGACTATCTTTCTCACTTAGATATGTACACTTTTGTATGTCCCTCTTTTTAAAACAGGTATTCCTAATCACCAACCCTTTTTCAGTACACAATTCCACAAACTGTCAACCATTTCAATCACCCTACAGAACATCTCATGCCTCTGAAATGTACCCTCAATGGCAACATTACTCACCACATTAAAATCATCCATCACTAATTCTTCATCTTTTGCATCAAAACTGCTGACACACTCACTCAGCTGCTCTCCAAACTTCTGCCTCTCATGATCTTCCTTATTAGTGCATAAGCACTAATAATCATTCATCTCTCACAATCCACTTTCATTTTCACCCTTATCATTCTGGAACTCACTTCCTTATACTTTTTCACATATTCCCACATATGCTTCAACTGAAGTGCTATCCCATACTTAAGTCTTACCACCAAACCACCCTTTGACTTTACTCCTAGGTTATTTCCAAACCATTCTTCCCCTTTACCCTTACTCTTGAGCTTAGTTTCACCCACAACCAGAACATCCAGATTCCTTCCTTCAAGCATCTCTTCCTTTCTTCTCATCTTTATTTTACATCCACAAAATTCAAACACCCCAGCCTGAGCCTTCAAGGATAATGAGCACTCCCCACTTGGCTCCTTTTTCTATTCCATCCTTTAGAAACTGAAATACAAGGAGGGGGCAGGTTCCAGTCTCTCTCTCTCTCTCTCTCTCTCTCTCTCTCTCTCTCTCTCTCTCTC
>JAYMFT010126501.1:0-13132 GCA_038088735.1 Panulirus argus | reverse complement strand
TAACTTCAAGGAATGGTGTCAGCAGTAACTTCAAGGTATGGTGTCAGCAGTAACTTCAAGGTATGGTGTCAGCAGTTACTTTAAGGTATGGTGTCCAAATGGTGTCAGCAGTAACTTCAACGTATGGTGTCCAGATGGTGTCAGCAGTAACTTCAAGGAATGGTGTCAGCAGTAACTTCAAGGTATGGTGTCAGCAGTAACTGCAAGGTATGGTGTCAGCAGTTACTTTAAGATATGGTGTCCAAATGGTTTCAGCAGTAACTTCAAGGTATGGTGTAAGCAGGAACTTCAAGGTATGGTATCCAGATGGTGTCAGCAGTAACTTCAAGGTATGGTGTCAGCAGTAACTTCATGTTATGGTGTCCAGATGGTGTCAACAGTAATTCTAAGGTATGGTGTCAGCAGTAACTTCAAGGTATGGTGTCCGGATGGTGTCAGCAGTAAGTATAAGGTATGATGTCAGCATTAACTTTAAGGTATGGTGTCTAGATGGTGTCAGCAGTAACTTCAAGGTATGATGTCCAGCTGGTGTCAGCAGTAATTTTAAGGTATGGTGTCAGCAGTAACTTCAAGGTATGGTGTCAGCAGTAACTTCAAGGTAGGGTGTCCAGATGGTGTCAGCAGTAACTTCAAGGTATGATGTCCAGATGGTGTCAGCAGTAACTTCAAGGTATGGTGTCCAGATGGTGTTAGCAGTAACTTCAAGGTATGGTGTCCAGGTGGCGTCAGCAGTAACTTCAAGGTATGGTGTCAGCAGTAACTTCAAGGTATGGAGTTCAGATGGTGTCAGCAGTAACTTCAAGGTATGGAGTCAGCAGTAACTTCAAGGCATGGTGTCCAGGTGGTGTCGGCAGTTACTTCACTGTATGGTGTCAGCAGTAACTTCATGGTATGGTGCCCAGATGGTGTCTGCAGTAACTTTAAGGTATGGTGCCAGCAGTATCTTTATGGAATGGTGTCAGTAGTAACTTCAATGTATGGTGTCAGCAGTAACTTTTAGGTATGGTGCCAGCAGTAACTTTAAGGTATGGTGTCAGTAGTAACTTCAAGGTATGGTGCCAACAGTAACTTTAAGGTATGGTTTCAGTAGTAGCTTTGATGTATGGTGTCAATGATAACCAATAAACGTTTTTAGATGGTATAAAGTTTTCTTAATGTCACTTATTGTCCCGTTCTGTTGCCGTCACCATAATTTTTGTTATAATTTAGACAGAGGATAGAACGGTAATGTTAGAGCAAAGTTTTCTGTAACATAACAGCATCGTAGGGAATTCTGACCAGACCAGTAATGGAACCAGGAAGTCACTTGACATTTTTTTAGTTGCTTACGCTATTTATATTCCACACTACTTCCGCACAGAGAAAAGATACACTCTAGAAATTGATTTTCCTGTTTTACTCGAACAATTGATCCCAAAAATAAATAGTGTTCCTGTACTTCATATTCTAAATATATTAAGTAACTGTTAGTTGGTTATTTGGACTTAGGCATACTAGCTGGCGGGTCATGGTAGTCGTCAACCCACACTACATTCAACAGCTAAAAATCTTTAACATCTTTTTCAGGAATTAAAGATAATTCTATGGCCACACATGCTTGTCATACCCGTAGCACTTGTTCTGTTTATGTAGTATGTGTATAGATTGCCCAAGACTAAGCTCGGCACGGGTTCTTGTCATTGACAAGCCCGTTCTCGGGTGTGCCATTACTGGCACAAGTGGGCCCGTGTGTGACTGCACTGTAGCAGGCTCTCAGGAGGCTGTGTTGTGTGGTATGTGATGATCTGCTTCTTCCCAAATGTTTTTAGTTCATGGCCAATGTTAATTCTGACACGGGATCCCATTTTGGTAACACTGTTTCTCTCGTTCACTAGTTCATTATAATTAGGAAATTTTATTAACAATGTATTAATTTTTTCATCTCAAAGTGTTAAAGCTCTTGCTTTGTAATATTATGATCCGTGTGCTGATATCATAATGGCTTTGCTGTTTATGTCGTGGTCATTCACAATAATGATAATTATTATGCCGCAGAAAACGGAGGACGAGGAGTCCATTGTGCGAGTGACAGAGGCGTACGGAGGTCTTGATACACTGAGGCGCCTGGCGGCCAGCCAGGAGGCCCAGGTGTCCAGGATGGCCACCTACCTCACCACAACCTACTTTCAGGCTGGCCAAGAGCAGGAGGACCAGCAGGGTTAGGGTCTGGGGTGAGGAGAGCCAGGTCGAGGCGGAGGTCAAGGAGAACGAAAACGGGGAAGGAAATACGAAGGAGAAATACGAAGCATCATGAGAAAACCAGAGGAAAAGACGCTAAAAGGCGCAGGGAACAAGAAGTAGCGATAAGGAGTGGGTAACTCCGGCTGTGGCTGGCTGCAGGTAACGCCTCTGAAATTTCTCTCGACTGATGCGTAGACAAACAAGTTTTTGGGAGTTGAAGAGTTTGGGAGGGGCTTTTGGAGTGTGGTGAGGGAGAGGAAGCTGGGAAAAGACAAGCAAAGGAGGAGTACTACAGCTCAAGGGTGCCTAGGCGCTCCACTGCACCAGATACGTTAGAAGAAGAAGTGTGGAGTATAAACACATTAGAGAAAAATGTGTAAAAGTGAATATTTCCCTGTCTCGAGAGGGTCATGGTGTTAAGAAAAATTACATTATCATTCACACAAATTTAACGGTAAAGACAAAATGACACAGACGAGGAATTGCCAAACTTATATACTATGCACTGCTGAGCAGGTCTAACGTGCTCCCTAGGTGGGAGAGTGAACTTATATGCAACTTTGTGGGTATCTGTTATAATCGTACGTAAAGAAAGGCATTGTCGGCCTTTTATGTACTGGATGATAGAAATATGATGATGAATATCAGCAAAGGTGGAAGTAACATCCCGAACTTCAGGAAAGACACTTTTGGTAATGATTTGACACTGGTCAAGTTATGAAATGACTGATCATACTGATGATATCAAATAAGTTAATATATATATATATATATATATATATATATATATATATATATATATATATATATATATATTCAAGAATTCATATATTTTTAATTAGGGTTTGTGTTATACAATATAGCAAAGACGTGTATAGCCCAGTATTGTAGAAGAATGATTGTACAGTAATAGTTCTCGCATTTTCCTGTTGCCACGCAAAAAAATTTCTCTTGCAGATGTAACATACATTATGTTTTTTATATGTAGAATGTGCCTCAGTACAAAATACATTGGTCTGTTTTCTCAGAAACAATTACGAGTTGTAACATTCCTGATTCCTCTCATTTCGGACGTGTACTTGCTGTACAAATGTTCAAATATTTTGCAGTTGCATTTTTATCTCAAAATCATTTAATTCGTTACTATTTCTGGTAATTTGTTATAGCGTTATTGTTTGTTACCCCAAGTGACGAGTAATGCTGATTGAGGAACAAGGATCACATTCTGTGTCAAACATCTTGATTCAAAAGGGTTATTTGGAAAATGGAGATGATGTATTTATTCATCATTCATGATTCATCTAATGTCAGCTTCTGTTTTGTCACATTTTTTGTTCTTAATATTATATTCGATATAGTTCACCCTAATTTTCTTGGATCATATTTCATAAATACATTTTCTTTATGTGATAAATGAATTTACCGTTAATTCTGTCCTCCAATTGTAGGACAGAATTAACGGTAAATTCATTTATCACATAAAGAAAATGTATTTAAAAGGTATATTACATAAAGCTACCAAAATTATACAAGCGATTACATAAAAATGAATAAGAGGAATATGTCGGTTGGTTATTTGAGCATAAATGAGTCATTAAGGCCGTCAGAGCCAAGTTACGACCACAAAGCGAAGACGGTTGAACACACACACTTCCACCCGGTAACTTAGTCCATTTGGGATGAAACAATTCATCACAATTTACGTAACACACACAGCCACCAGAAGGAAACCACCACACTACAGTTACACAAGGGCCGACCTGGGCCAGTAATGGCACACCCGAGAACGGGCTGTCATTGACAAGAACCAATGCCAAGCTTAGTCTTGGCGAATCTTCACACACACACACACACACACACACACACACACACGTTTGGAACTCCATCATGCGTTCGAGATAGTTCTAAGCCCACAGTCACTCACTGCATATGTGATATGTGTGTTGTATGTGAAATAAAAATCCGTCTAGTTAT
The DNA here is from genome assembly GCA_038088735.1 of Panulirus argus. Taxonomy (NCBI): domain Eukaryota; kingdom Metazoa; phylum Arthropoda; class Malacostraca; order Decapoda; family Palinuridae; genus Panulirus; species Panulirus argus. Next base: position 8,938 of record JAYMFT010126501.1, on the reverse strand, counting down.
TTTTTTTTTTGACAGTTCAACATTCTCTCTCTAACCGAAAATTTTTTGGAACATCATCTTTAGGAATCAAAGATAACTCTATATCTAAGGCCTGTCATTACCGACATCTGCTTAAGGCTTATCAACTGTCACGATCGGCAAGGCTGTCAATGTCAAGGTACATCCACCAAGTGAAAAATATTTGACACCTTCAAGCGTCAGAGATGATTCCAACACGACATTAATTCTCATTGAGTGTACAATGTATACTGGAAGATAATTCTTCAGCCACACACACTCATTGTAGACTGACTGAATTGACTGGGTCAAAATCTATACATCGGCATATATAGATATTTCACCGGATAACACACAATGTGCTCCTAATACTGCATTTAAAATGAATGATGTCACAAAGTAAATATTAAACAAAGAGGATGTCCAAAAACAGTCAATCTAAAAACAAAGTTATATTGGTTATGATGACAAAAATTGAAGAAATGATTACAGTTACTGCCAATGGAATATTAAAATTGTTAAGACACTAAAATCATGAGAATCGAACTTATTCGTGTATGTGTGAAGATTCGCCAAGACTAAGCTAGGCAAGGGGGTCTCTTGCCAATGACAGTACGTTCTCGGGCGAGCCATTACTGGCATAGGTCAGGTGTGTGCTTCGAATGTTATTACTAGCAATTAGCGATGAATCGCTTCATCCCAATATCACGTTTCTATTGGATTATTTAAGTATATAAGCAAACAGGCATTTTGATAAGCGATTCATATCTAAACTTAAGGACACAACATATTACAGACACGTATTCTCTATGTAGATAAAACAATCCTTTATGGAAGCACTTCAATTATTTTCATTAAGCATAAATAATCATTTTATCGTATAAATAGTAATACAAGTTAATCTACTTTAACCAAATTGGAAGCTACAGTACTGTAGTAATTATTTACAATTCTGTAAATGAATTTTCTTTGGTTGGCGTTTGCTTGTGAGAGAGAATTGGAGTTTGGTTACTAAACAGTTTGTGTGGGTAACTAAGTTATTTCAATTCCGATTTTCTTCTTTCATACTTGTTCGCAGTTTTCCATACTAGCGAAGTGGCGCCAGGAACAAACGAAGAAAATGGCCACATCCGTTCACATCCATTCTCCAGCTGCCATGTGTAATGCACCGGAACCACAGCTCCCTATGCACATACAGGCCCCACAGACCTTTAATCCAATTATGGTAGGAAAATAAATTTCGGCATAGTTCAGCGGTTTCGTCATCACACATACTGATAGTGTAAACCTATATACAAATGGTGACAAAACCATACAACTAGTTTAAGTTCTGTTTATACGAGCTATCAGAGTAAAGTTTGGTATAAATTGAAAATAATCATAGCCAATCAATAATAGTAATAATAATAATAATAATAATAATTTCACAGCGCTCTCGTTAGATCGGTAGCCCACACATCGTACAATGGATCTGCGTCTTAATTTACCTAAAAATCAGTAAGAAAATAAACTTGCGGAGGGAGCGCATTTGTAAGTTAGCGGTAACCGCTAAAACCAGCATGGTATTGACACGTCTCTTCGTTTATATAAAGCTTTGGTGTTCTGCATTTATGCTGAATTTAACAAAAAATATACCAAAATATCGTATAGTGTACCTACCATCCATATAGCCTCCTTGTTTATATGGCTGGCCGACTCTTCAGCTCCTACCGACAATTACGTAGCGGAATCGGACCAACCACCCCTTGTAATTAACATACCTGTCATTGAGTAATGATGAGACTATGATTAATAACCTGTCCAATGATCTAAAATTTCAGTTGTCAGTACATACATACATAGAAAAAGAATCATCTCGATCAGTGGTGACCTTGGACCACACTTAATATAATCATGTTCAGCGTTGATGAAACGATGACCGATAGCTTAAGGTGCGATAAGACCCACATAGGCTTAGATCGATGGAATCCCTCATTTTGATCAAACTGATGAACGGTTACACATAGTTACACGAAGCAAACAGTAACAGACTATTGGCTTTTATGCTGAAAGGGTGAAGAACAAAGAGGTTACGTGTGTAAATTTCATATCAACGAAGCTGCAAATTATGAACGTCGAGTCCTTCAGGCAAAGTATTTATTTATCGTCAAATCTAAAATGTGTTATTTGTAACAAATCCACAATTTAATTAACCTGCTGTGACAACCTACTACGCCTTATTAGACTGAAATCTTGTTCTAGACTTATAAATTTGCTAATATGGGGATTATTGATCTTGTAACTTGTAACTTCAGGTAACTTCTTAATCTTTTCAAAGCTGAATAAGTTTAGGTCTTCTTGAACAAGGTTCATGGGATTTTTTTCTCTATTTATGCATGTATGTAAGTGTATGTTTGCATGCATACATTGATAAAAGATGTGAAGATCATTGAAAAATCTATTAATCATTTCCTCATCACCCAAAGGCAGGCATGTCAGTTATACAGGTGAGCCGATATCGACACTGGCCAAGATGATATTTTTCTCTACGGATGTACTTATCAGCTGTCATAGTACCGATCATCAAACAGGTTATTTATCATTGTCTCATCATCACTCAATGATAGATTTACTGACAAGTATGGTGGGCCAAGATCGCTATCTGACAGCTGGAGCTGAAGTGTCGGCCAACCGTGTAAACAATGAGGTGACGTGAATAGTACGCTAATTTAGAAGTTTTGTCACAGTCACATCTTACATAACATACATCCACCTAAAAGAGCCAACTATACTAGTCATACACGGGTCGACCTGTGCCTGTCATGGCAAATCAAGAAAAGACATCCGACCTGTGCCAATAAAGGCACCCAGAGAAGGGGCTGTCATTGACATAATGACCGAGTGTCGTTTGTTAGTGTTAGAGATTTTCGGTTGGTGGATCCAGCCTGACGTTGACGGACTTAATGACCCTGGTGGTTGACAGGCTTAAAGCCTAACAACCAAAAATACCTTTCTGGGCCGATATAGATACTTTCAAATTCCAACTGTTGCTCACGGATGGTGTATGGTTCTCAAGCAGTGCAGCGAAACTTCCTGAACGCTGGAGCAGAGATTCGTGTGTGGCTGATCCTCGTTAAATAACCAACAATAACGTATTTGTTGCAATCTTAACAGGATTACATTTGCAGACAAACACCATTTTCAATGAAATCGCAAGCCCTAAGGATGAAGATACTTCTCTTTTGTGAACTGTAATAGTCCTGAATATTTTTTTTCTACGTAAGCAATACGTCAGGATGCTCAAAATATATAAGATTCACTGATTTGTTCCCGGCAGCTTGAACAGGTATCCCGTCCAGGGTCCCTGAGAGGAATTTTATCAGGGAGTACAAAGTTTCTTTCGGGCCCCCTTCCTTCTCCATTAGCCATCCTGTTTTTATCCACTGCGATTTTATGCCATGAACTATAAGACCAAAAAGGGTATGGAAGATGAGAGAGGGGTGGAATGGAACTCTCTGAGATGACAGGAAATTCCCGGGCACCCTTTTGGACCCCCGGGCCAGGGAACGATATACCCCCTGCACCCCCACCCCTCTCTCAGAGGCCCTGAGCCCGTCCTTTATCAGCCCACCTCCCAGCATGTTACAAGCTCCTCTTCATGACCTTCTCCCTGGAGATACACATCTCTGCTGCACAATGGCCATATTTAGTTCTATACACGTGAACTTTAAAGGAAATGAAAATAACGAAGCAGGATGGAAATGTGTGTTTAGATATTTGTCAAGACTAAGCTTGGTACAGTCTCTAATATGCTTTTGCTAGTAGTAGTATTCTAATATCATTAGTAACTATGAAAAAGAAAAGGATGAACACAAAATATTGCTATTATTGATGTGACTAAAAGTATAAGATTTGCAAATGGAATTTCACCAGTAAAATATACACACAATCTAATCGCTGTCTCGTAAATCAGCTACTAGAAATATGCGTAAAACTTTCATTTAAAAATTGTAATACAGTAAACCCTCGATTTAACAGATCCCGATATAACAGATTTCGGATTTAACGGACCTCACCCTCCACTCTCATTTGCGCTCTTTTTCAACCCCTGCACCTTCTTCTTAATCTCTTGCCGCTTTCTCTTATACATCTCCTAAACATTTGCACTCCTTTGTAAGTACCGCCCAAATGCCTCTCTGTTCTCTTTCACTGAAAACTTTTCTTCTTCAACTACACTCCAACAATGTTACATTTGATTTAAGACTGCATTAACGGACACCCACTCCCTCTATTAAGAAATATATGTAAAATTGATAAAGATCTAGTAAAGGGGTAACTTAGATATGACATGGATCTGGTAGATATAGATGCGAATTAACTCCTTATACTTACTAAAAGTGAGCTAAAATTGGGGAACTTGAGTTGGAACATTACTTTTCATACTACTGTAATAGGTAATGATAGTAGGGTGGGCTATGATCAACTGGGAAAATATCCGGTAAAGATAAAGGAAACACTTTTAGAAATCAATATAATCTCTGAATACCTTACCTAACTAACTCCAATATCCTTGATCTACTGTGTTTTCGATGTTACTTAAAAAATAATATGGTGTTTGCATTCATTTCCCGGGAGGTTGTTTACTAAGTTCGTTTGGTTTTCGCTGTGCGCGTTTACTTCCTCGTGCTGCAGGCGACACCCACGAGTTTGGCAAGAGGAAGAGGAAGACAACATCTTGGTAAATAAAAAAAAGCGCGTATCCAGGAATTAGTCGCGCAGGAGTGAGGGGTGAATTATGAAATCGTTCAGACATTGATCACAGGCTCAAAACAAGAGTGATATGTAAGAACACATTATATCTGGAGAACGTAGCGCCTTTGAGCTATTTGGATGCTAAACTCTGTCGATAACGTTAACCAAAGTCTCATAGAATTGAATACAATTCTTATACAGAAGTAAGTTCATGACACCAACGACCTACTATGAATAAAAATTGATACATGATATCTTATAACATAAAGCACCTGAGAACAAAAGTTAAGGAAGTTCTGATAGTTGAAGCAAATTGCTGTGCTTTTGTAGGTAGAGAAAATTTCTTCATTGTCTTAATGTGATGAAAGTTACGAGGTAATTTCATTGATCACGTGATAAATCGCTGAAACAGTGAAATTATATTTATACGTTTATTATATTATTAGAATATATCAGTCGTCGTTATAACTAAGATCAACTTGTCCATATATATATATATATATATATATATATATATATATCGCGACTATAATACTGAATAACTAATATAAATTTCGAGCCCCAAGGGAAGGTGTGAGGTTTTCATATGTTCTGTGGATTTTACTAGTTTTCTGATTTTTACTCCACATTACACTTGATCTTCATGGCACTATTATCTCCTGTCAGTGGAAAACTATAATGCTCCATATGAAGCTTCCCCGATCTAAAAATTAGTTTTACCAAACATAGGGTGTCCGTTGATATGCATTTCATCTGTACCCAACAGATACTTTTGTGGTACCCCTAAACTGTGATTTTACCAGGAAATCAAATAGTTCCCTGCCTCTCAATGAATAACTAGAACTTACCAAGTCTTTATTTTTCAGGCTAAATTTTGTGCAGTACACATGTGAACCTATTACAGAGAAACGGCCTTCCAAAGACACCTGACGGACCTGAGAACAAGTTGTGGACATCTTGTGATACTTTTGGTGTCGTTATGTCGAAAACTAAATAGCTCTCGACCATGGAACATCTTAAGGAGTAAATAATTCACAACATATAGCGGGGGGAGGAGGAGGAGGAGGGGGGGAATCTTAGAGCATTTCTTACCTGTTCCTTGTCTTCTGTTCTGCACCTTACCAGAGGTTTCCACCTTATTCTTCCCTCTCTTTCGTCCCGTTTGGCCTAGGTTAGTTCAACACGAGAATTTGGTGCAGTAATCAAGTAGAACAACAGGCCAGAAAAATGAAAGACTGCTTACGTTAATAACATTTATTAACTTACTCAAATAATTTAAAGTTACAGTATCAAGAGAGAACAACTTTTCAGTCAGGGAAGTACTTAATGTTCCATAATGGAAGCGTCCTATAATCGTGTCGCATCACAACAAAATAAATAGATATACAACACTGAGGTAGGGAAGCATCACATAGAAAACAGGAAATGTGTTCGATTATCAGAGCCTGTGAAGAGGGACTGAAGGAAGGGAGACATGAAGGTGAATGTATGAAACATTAATGAGAAAAAACACAAACAAACATACAACTTCCCATATTCATTTAGTTTTTTAGAAGCCTCTTACTTATTTCACCCTTACAAAAAAATAAGTAAATAATTCTTCACAATCAACAATTACCTGATAACAATTACACTTTGAACAACACAATGACTTTACACTTGATAACATTTGAACCTTACTTACTTTCTAGGAATGGCACGGCAAATATTTGGAACTTGTTTCTTAGTGTCCGTTAGCACTCATATGCTCTTCAGAAAATGTGGTCTACCAATATCTAACTCCAGTCAACGTATCTTTGAGTGAAAATGTTTCTAGTACAGTGCAATAAAATTACGGTATATATCAGACTGTTGTATAGCTGTTTATACTCAAAACATGTAATGTGTGGTGTTAGGTCCATGGGTGACGGAAATACACAAATGTACTGGACACATGACCGTCATCACACTGATCCTGTTGTTATGGTGGCAGGCTGTTGTCTCTCTTGACCACCGGCAGTCTCTCCTGGCGTTACTGCTACTTGTCAGTCCTTTGTGGTGTGGATGGTGCGTTACCCTTCCACCACTAGGTAACCACTTACCACCATTCGAGCCGAGTTATGTAACACCAGACTTCCATCCGCCAGGTAGGTAGCAGCACCTCCTGGAATAACTACACAGTAATCACTGGATAAGAACGTCTTTAAGGAGTGGGAGATCCTGTGATCCACGGTCATCAATATAGTGACCAGCGTATGCTGACACGCCCTGACCCGACTTTTACAGCCTGACGCAGGAACTGCAAGGAGTTACTGTGTTTGCTGTCAGGAGTTACCGGTGTCAGACTGGAGATCAGGACGGCAGTCTTTGTAACAGTCTTATTTAACAATGACTAGAATGAGGGCTGGTCTCCCTCACACCTGTCTACTGCACCAGTCCGCCTCTGGCTCCTTCATACGCCTGTCACCATGTTTACAACACCGGGCTCTAAACCTTTCCTCGGGCCTCTACGATGCACCTGACTTCACATCTGAGCCATCACCTCGGACGTCACAACTGACCCTGTGTACTGACCACACGTTATCACTCCTGCTCCTTACAGCTACCCTTACAAATTTCACACACCTTCCCTTACCTGTTCTCCTCACCCACACCATCGTCCGTCCGTCCGTCAGCCAGGACAATGTACGTCCGCATTCTTGTTGCTCCATAAAATATGTTATGGACAATGTCATCCTCCGCCCTCCATTTTCCTTGTGTCAACAGGACGTTGCGTCTGTACCAGGAAGGCAGGAGTCACTCGTGCTACTGATGACCCAGGTGATAGTGTTTACATGCCCGGCCCGCGGACAGTGAGTGATAAAATGGTCTCTGGAACCGACATGGATTCTGCCACGCAATTTTACACTTCAGGTCACTAGCCTATGACTTTACTTGACCCCACAATGATTTATCGGGTGAGACTGACCTTTGCAAAGTCTTGATTTGAGCAAAACACTTTTGGCGAATATTTCATGGTCAGTATGTATATATTTGTACAAATCTGATTCGTATATGTACAATTACAGACTGAACTTTACACGCTTAACTTACAAAAACTTTCAGAAGTAAATTGATTTTTAGATGTCCACTGCATAAATAAACCCCAGGAATATTACTGGAACACTTCCCGGGTAATGCCTGTAGAGTGAGGACAGCGGATGAACACTAAGGTATTATCCCGTGTGGCCTTTATCATCTGCCGTACCAGTACTGCTTGATCATGTCCGACACCTTCTCCCCGATCATGATGACGGGCGCGTTCGTGTTGCCCGAGACCAACGTGGGCATGATGGAGGCGTCCGCCACGCGCAGTCCCGAGATCCCGTACACTCTGAAAATGGCGGCAAAGTCAGGCAAACTGTTGTGGCAAAGCGCTCTTAAATGACTGTTAGAAAGGTTTGATTTCCACTTGCTCTGGTCAGCTGGTGAAGGAGTTTGATAAATCAATGTGTTGCAACGTGGTGAAGTTCAAGGAAACTTTTGCGGTTTACATATAAGTTGGTTATGCTCCGAGCCATCCTGACAGTAGGTTGACTAAGACATGCACTGTACCAACATTTTGGTACCACGAACTCAATAGCAAGGCAGCTCTTTTCCTGATTTTCACCCAGTAGCAGAACATTTTCTTTTTGTCTAACGCAGATTCCTGACAATTACTGTAACCTTCTAAATATTAGCTGGGAAATTAACTACTACTATCGTGATACTAATATTACTGTTATACCCAATACTACTACTACTAATAATAATAATGATAATAATTACCAAAAATACTTCAGCCAAGGGACATATAACACACGTTTCGTATACAAATGTCGGAAATCTAGACAATAGGAAGGTCTATCTTGAACCATTATTATTCACGATTTATACAGATTCAAAATGAAAAGAAAGACACAAGAAAATTTTGTAATGAAGACTGAGCGTTACAGTGAAATACGTACTGGCTGGTGTCCATAGACTTGAACAACTGGACTTTTTAAAAGTGTTTCACATCAAATTTGAAGCAGTTACCTGCCCTGTGAACACTGTCAAAAAACTAGATTTGAGAATACATTATAGAGGCAAACCAATAAGGCTGCCTCTAAGAAACTGGGTAACCTGTTTAGATATCGTAACTTTTTCTCTTCTGAACAGCTGCTCCGTTTATACAAGGGGTTGATTCGTCCTTGTATGGAGTACTGCTCCC
>JAYMFT010126490.1:0-13132 GCA_038088735.1 Panulirus argus | reverse complement strand
GAGACATGTTTTTCACTTTCTCAAAAATTTGTAAATACTTTCCCTGTCTGTTTTTCCCCCTTTCTCAATTCTCTCTACTTATTAATTAGGGCCCGGCCTTGATGTGGACTTTTGTCCGTGACTGGAGCCTTCAACATGAAAAAAAAAAATCACATATCAATGTAGTGTGGGTTTATATATCCACATCACTATCATCATTAGAGACCACAACTCTCTATATATGTTTCTACATCATTCCCAAACTCTGCTCTACATACAGACAAAAATGTGTGCATGGCAAGTCCTTTTGCAAGCATGCGTATCTCTATTATGGTGTGCGGTTTTTCTTGCACTGACACCCAGTATTTTCAAAGTTCTCTTTTGGCGGTGGAGGGAAGTAAGATGCCTGTGGCAGTATGAAAACATAAACATCCCTGAAATACCCATCTCCCGCTGGTATATCTGTACTTGGTTTATGTCACTTGTCCCTCTATCTCTGAAACATATATCCTCTTTGTCAACCTTTCATCACTCATTTGTTCCATATATTAAAACCATTTCAACACGCCCTCTTCTGCTTTCTCAACCATACTATTTTTTACCACACATCTCTCTTACGCTTACATTACTTACTCAATCAAACCATCTTACACCACGAATTGTCCTTAAACATTTCATTTCCAACACATCCATCTTCCTCCGCACAACTCCATCTATAGCCCATGCCTCACAACCCGCATGATATTGTTGGAACTACTATTCCTTCAAATATACCCATTTTTGCTCTCCGAGGAAATGTTCTCTCTTTCCACACATTCTTCATCGCTCCCGGAACTTTCGCCCCCTCTCCCACCCTATGACTCATCTCCGCTTCCATGGTTCCATTCGCTGCCAAAGCCACTCGGATATATCTAAAACACTTCACTTCCTCCAAATTTGCTCCATTTAAACTTACAGCCAAACTAACTTGTCCCTCAATCATGTTGAACCTAATGTCCTTGCTATTATTCACATTTACCCTCAGCTTTCTCCTTTCACACACTTTTCAAACTCAGTCTCCAAGCTCTGCAGTTTCTCACTTGAATCAGCCACCGGTGCCGTATCTTCGGCGAACAACAACTAACTCACTTCCCAGGCCCTCTCATCCCTAACAGACTGCATGCTCGCCTCTCTCTAACCACCCTATCCATAAACAAATTAAATTACCGTGGGGACATCACACACCCCTGTCGCAGACCGACCTTCACTTGGAAACAACCACTCTCCTCTTTTCCTATAGTACACATGCCTTACACCCTTGATAAAAAAAAACTTCTCACTGCTTCTACCAGCTTACTTTTCACACCATATATCATTACGACCTTTCACAAAGACTCTCTATCAACTCTATGAAATGCATTCTCTAGGTCCATATATGTTATATATATATCTATCTCTTTTTCTAAGTATTTCTCACATACAAACTTCAAAGCAAATACCTGATTCACGCATCCTCTACCACTTCTAAAACCACACTGCTCCTCCCCTATCTGATGATCTGTACATGCCTTCACCATCTCAATCAATACTCTCTTATAAAGTTTTCCAGGATTACTCAACAAACCAATAACTCTTTCATTTGAAAATTCGCCTTTAATCCCTTTGCCTTTGTACAGTGGCAAATATGTCGAATGGACAGACGAATGTAAAAATACCACGGGTCGGAGTCGAACCCTGGGCAGGGCGCCTGGCTATCTCTGCCATGCGGACGTTAAAAGACACACACACTAGATACATATACATACGTATACATACCAACATATACACACATACATACATATACATGCACATGTATATACACATATACACATGTACATATTCATACCTGTTTGCCCCCATCCATTCCTGTACCATCCCACACCACAGGAAATAGCATCGCCACCCCCTGCGTCAGCAAGGTAGTGCCAGGAGACTGACGAAACGGCCACATTCGCTCACACTTAGTCTCTACTTGTCATGTGTAATGCAGTGAAACCACAGCTTCCTATCCACATCCAAGCCCCACAGACCTTTCCATGGTTTACCCCAGACACTTCACATGCCCTGGTTCAGTCCATTGACAGCATGTCGACCCCAGTATACCACATCCTTCCATTTCACTCTATTCCATGCATGCCTTTCACCCTCCTGCATGTTCAGACCCCAACCGCTCAAAATCCCTTTCACTCCATTCTTCCATATAAAAAGAGTGGATGAGTCTTTCTTCATCTGTTTCCTGGTGCTACCTAGCTGACGCGAGAAAAAGTGATCAAGGATAATAGTAATAATAGAAATAGAAATGTATGAAAAAATGGCCTATAAGTTACATTCTTGATTTAACGGACTTTCGGCATTAATGGACACACCCTCCCCCTCTTAGTCTGTTAAATCTAAGGATTACTTTATATTCTCATTGTCAACCTTTCCCTAACTCATTCTCTTCATATGTCCAAACCATTACAGCACACCCTCTTCTGCTTTCTCAACCACACTTTTTATTACCACAAATCTTTCTTACCCTTATATTACTTAATCGAACAAACTACCTCACACCACAAACTGTCCTCAAACATTTCATTTCCAACACATCCAACCTCCTTCACATAGCCTTATGTATAGCCCATGCCTTGCATCCATATAATATTGTTGGGACTACTGTACTTTCAAACATGCCTATTTTTGCCCTGCCAGATGACATTCTCTCTTTGCAAGCATTCTTCAGCACTCCCAGGACCTTTGCCTTCTCTCCTATTCACTTCTGCTTCTACTGTACCATTCGCTGCCATGTTCACCCCTTAGATATTTTTCTCTATTCAAACTCACATCCCAACTACCCTGTCCCTTAACTTTGTTGAACACAGTAACCCCAGTTTTATTCACATTCACTCTCAACTTTCTCCCTCCACACACTTGTAGACTCAGTCCACAACTTCTGCAGTTTCTCATTCAAATCTGCCACCAGTGTTGTATCAAGAGCAAACAACAACTGACTGACTTCCCAAGCCCTCTCATCTCCCAAAGACTGCGTACTTGCACATCTCTCCAAGACTCACATTTACCTTCCTCACCACCCCATCCATAAACAAATTGAACAACCATGGTTACATCACACACCCCTGCTGCAGACCAACCTTTATTTGGAGCCATTCACTCTCTTCTCTTCCTACCTGTACACAAGCCTTACACCCTTGATAAAACTCACCGCTTCAAGCAGCTTTCCTCCCATACTGCATATCCTTAAGACTTCCACAAAGCATCTCTGTCAATCCTATCATATGCCTTCTCCACAACCATAAATGTCAAATACATATCCATCTGTTTTCTTAATATATCTCACACACATTCTTTACAGCAAACATCTGATCCAAAAGCCTACACATCCTCTACCCAATCTTATTCTCTGTACATGCCTTCACTGTCTTAGTCAATAGCCTCCCATACAACTTACCAGGTATACTCAACAAACTTATACCTCTGTAGTTTGAACACTCACATTTATCCCCTTTACCTTTATACAACCGCACTGTATATGCATTCCACCAATCCTCAGGCTCCTCTCCATGATCCATACATTCACTGAAAATCTTTATCAACCAATCAACAACACAGTCATAACCTTTCTTAATAAATTGAACAGCAATATCATCCACTTGAGCAGCATTGCCACATTTCATCTTATGTAATGCTTTCACTACCTCTTCTCTCTTCACCAAACCACTCTCCATGACTCACTTCGTATATCACCCTGAACTAAATACCCTCCATCTGCCACTCTTATTAAACACTCATCTCTACCTCACTTCATCACTACCTGCTATCACTTCCCCTTTTACGATGTTCATCAATGTTACCATATGTTCTCTTGTCTTTTGCACATTTTCCTCCTTCCAAAACATCTTATTCTCCTTAAAGTTTACTGATACTAAGTGACTCATCTCAACTCCCATTTGCCCACTATTTGAACCCCAGCACCTTCCTCTTGACCTCCTGCCGCATTCTCTTGTTCTCCCTCAATCATTTGAACTCCTTCCCTGTAAGTACTACCCAAACGACTCTCTTTTCTCTTCCACTAGCAACTTTACTTCATCCCACCACTCACTATCCTTTCTAATCTACCTACCTCCCACCTTTCACATGCCATACGCATCTCTTGCATAGGCCTCCGCTACTTCTCTAAATATCTCCCATTTCTCCCCCACTTACTTTGCTTCATTTTCTTATCATTTGCCATTGTACATTCAATCTTGCCTGGAATTTCGTTTACACAATTCTCAATTCTAAACTCTTTTACTCTACAAATCTTTACCCATGCCTCTGCAAGACAGTGATCTGACATTTCACCAGCTGCCCTTCTCAGCACATTTACATCCAAAGTCTTTCTTTTATACACCTTTTCATTTATGTGTAATCCAATATTGCCCACTGACCATCTCTCCTACTCACATACATGTACATATACCAGGTATTTCCAATCATCAGTCTTTTTTCAGTACAGAACTCCACAAGATGTCCAACATCTCCATTAATAACACTGAGAACATGTGCCCCAATTATACCCTCTACTGCCATTGATATGTACCTTAATTCACCTTTTGATTCATGTGCTTTTTCTAGCACAAAATGAACCACAGGCATATGTAGATGAGAAATGATGTAAGAGAACAAAAGGGATTTGATTAACAGTGTGGCAATGGAGGAATGTCAGGAGATTCTGACCATTTTACAGTTTTTGTGGAGGTGAGGATCAAGAAGTGGAGGCATGGTGTACAGAAGAATGGAGGGTTAAAAACGATGGCAAACAAGAGCATGAATGAGAAAGAATGAAAGGTGGAGTATGAAAGAAGTGTTACAGAAAGTTTAGACGAAAGTGCAGTAAATGTAGGGATGCAGTCATGTGTATGAGGTGTTTAAAATGTTTAGAAAAAGACTTAAAGATTGTGGAATTAGTAGTTGGATACAAGGCAGTGAGATACAAGAATAAAAGTGGAAATGAATGGATGGATGGATGAGATTAGAAATGCTGTGGAAGAGAATAAAAAGGCAAGTGGTAGTTTGCTTGAAAAGAATGTACCAGTGGAAGTTCAGCAAAGAAGGGAAGAATATAATATGTGTAAGCAGAATGTTAAGAAGCTGATATAGGAAAGCAAATAAAGAGTAGATGACTTTTAAAAATAAGTCAAGTGAAAAGTTTCGGAAAAATAAGAAATTGAATTGGAAGGAGGTGCAAAAAGGAAAGAGGTGGATGTAAGAGTAGTTATGTAAATGTGAAAAGTAAGGAAGGGGAATTGCTGAATCAAAAGGAGGAAGTGAAAGGAAGTATGGGTATGGACACAGAGGATGGAAGGAATAGGACACAAGTGCATAGGACTATGGCAAGAATGGAGGTCAAAAGGGGCGATAATAGGACTGAAGGTAGGAAAGGCACGTGGAGTGTGTAGGATTAAGGCTAAAATGTTGAAGTATGGAGGAGAGAACATGATAGAGTAGATGCATCTGATATGTAATTTAGCATGGATGCAGAAGGTTGTGCCTCAGGACTGGGTTAAAGCTATTATTGTTCCTTTATTTAAAAGAAAAGAGGTTAAGGATGTATGTAGCATTTATAGGGGAATAAGTCAGTTAAATATACCCAGAAAAGTAAATGCAAGAGTGTTAATTGATAGTGACAGAACTGAATGCAGAATAAGTGAAGAACAAAGAGGTTTTAGGAAAGATAGAGGATTTGCAGTGAGATTGGCTGTGGAAAAGTATCTAATGAAAGGTAAGCAGCTGCATGCAGCTTTTATGGATCTGGAGAAAATGCATGGCAAAGTCAAGAGATTGTTTTATGGTATGTGTTAAGGGTATAAAGGGTAGGGGAACAACTGTTAGATGGTGTAAAAGCCTTCTCCAGCAGAGGAAGTGTATGTGTAAGAGTGGTTGGAGAGTTTAGTGAAAGTTTTGCTATACAATGAGGGTGTGAGGCAGGGCTGTGATGACACTGTGGCTTTTTAACATATATATGGATGGAGTGATATGAAAGAGGAAAGCAAAACTAGGAAGAGGGGGTGCAAAGATGAAGTGTGGTGGTGAGCTACTATGGCAGCTAGTGACAAGCCTGTTTTATGATGCATGTAAGCATGGGCGATTGAAGGTCTCTCCAAGCAAAAGTAAAGTAATGGTGTTTGAAAGGAGGCAGAGGGAAAGTATAGATTCTGCAAAGCCCTATTGAGTGAGAAAAGAAAGTATACTAAGCTGTATTATAGATATAGGGGAGAAAGGCTGGGAGAGGTGACAGAATTTAAATATCTGTGACCTATCTTGGGTAAGTTTGGTGATATGGAAGAAGAGATAAGGGAAAGAGCAGTACTGGGTAAATAAGTCATGGGGTCCTTTAATAGAATAATGAATGGTTAAGTTGTAAAAGTATTGAAGTTAAGAAAGAATGAAGGGACAGCAGAGTCATCCCAAATCTGACCTGTGCAGCCAAAACATGGATGTGGAACAAGTTGCAAAGGTCAAGAATTCAGGCCGTGGAAATGAGCAATTTGAGAGGAGCATGTGGTGCGACTAAATGGAATGAAAAAAGAACTGTTGGGGTGTATGAGAGACTTGGTATGGCAGGGAATGCATGGGAATGAATTGTGGGGTGGAAGAGTGGGTGAAACGTAATTCTCTGAAGTGGTTTGGGCATATGGAGAGAATGAAAGATGGGGAGTTTACAAGAAGAGTGTATGATAAAATGATCAAAAGGAAGACCACCTGTAATATGGGGAAATTGAGTGGAAGAGTATTGGAGGGAGAGAAATGGAATAGTAAGTGGAATGCTGTATCTGAGGGAGGTATGCAAGGACAGATAAGTGGAAACTCTTTTGCCAATGGCCACCCCCTTAATGGGAGTTCCCAAAGAAAATGAGTGTCAGCAATATGTTTAGATAGACATACAGGTAGCCAAATATATATCTTGTATCTGGCCAACATAAATTGTAAGAAGATACATAATCTCTGAATTAAAGCTCACTTAACCCATATTTTATCATTACACAGGAATGGATGTAATATACTTTTTAACTGCATTCATAAAACAATGAACAGATGGGTTATAGCTTAAAGCATGATAAGAAATTAATAAAGGATGGCAGAAAATGAAAGTTAGAAAATGCTGAATGCACATGTAACAAATATTTGGAAATATTAAAAAAGTCTATTTCTGATGCCTGTTCCCTCCTGGAACTCTCTCAAGAGGGTGACCATGGTGACAGAGTCTCCATAACTAGTGAACTCCAATGCCACTTCTTAACCTTTAGTGCCTCACTCTGAATAGGTCACTGGCAGCAAGCAACTCTAATTCAGTATTTGCAAAGGATCAAAGCAAATGTTCCTACTGACTACTTCTACCTACCTACTACTTCTACCTAATGCTCCTGCCTAAATGTTCCTACCTTCTACCCCTGTCTATTGCTCTTACCAATTTGCTAAAAGTGCTCCTTGCAGGGAAACGTGGAGTTACGAAGAATGAGCTGTTTAAATTAAGTGTTGTTAAGTGTTATGTGGACTACTAGATATTGTATGTTTGAGCACAAAATGCCAGTAGTCCACATGTGGGTGACATAGAAAGAAAAGACAACTACCTGGGTCAGAAGATTGCAACTTGACAACCACTGAAGCACAGGCTCACAATGCAGTTGTCACTAACCCTCCCGACACCCAGGCAGATAGTAAAGGTAATATACCTCCCTGGTTGTTGGCTGCCTACCAACTATTAACTACAACATTCAAAAAGAAAACACTAAATATAAGTATATGATAAGAAGCAGAAATGTTTCAGAGAAGGAAGTGATGAAATTACCTTGACTGAGCAGATAAGTATGAATTTAAAATCATAAATATTTGAGTACCACTTTACTAAGAAAAAACTGTAGGAAAAATTTATGGCAAGCAAAGCTAACACAACACATTCTGCTGAGAGATTTACCAATGAAGGATGATTTATGGTCCACAAAACAAAGAATCTTCATGAGATGATTATTAGAGTAAAAATAGAATGCTAAGGCTAAATTTCTACAGCAAAGTGGATTAGTATCTTATGAATAAAATCAGAGAACACAGCAGAAAAGGGAGAATGAGTAGTAGAGTACAGCATCATAAAGTGTTTTTGTGCAACTTGTTAGTATGAATGATATTCTCTGTGCAGTAGCTATAGTGATGGGTGACTCTCCAAGGACTACCCAACTCAAAATTCAAGATAACTGTGGATATTTAAATAAAAAAGTATAGAAGGCGATTACCTTGTCATATATTGTACATATATTGGAAAAAGAATATATTAAAACACTCAGTTCACAGTAACTATCTTTGTAATGCCCACAAAAGCTAATATTCTAATACACATACAACTAACATTAAAAGCTTTCATTCATACTTTTGTTGCATATTACAAAACATGTACACCAACCCTACTTGCCATGCTTTAAAAGAAATGATGCAAATATTTACAGCTTTTTCAGCAATAATGTGAATCATTAGCTGTAACCTACAAATTAATTTTTTTTATATTCTTTTTTATTATCATACTTGATCATTGTTTCCCGCATCAAAGCGAGGTAGCACCATAAAACAGACAAAGAAAGACACATCCACTCATATACACACATACATACATGCACAATACATACATATACATACCAATATATACATACATACACATGTACATATTCATACTTGCTCGCCTCCATGCATTCCTGACGCCACCCCACCCCACAGGAAACAGCTTCACCACCCCCTGCGTCAGCGAGATAGCGACCAGAAACAGACGAAAAAGGCCACATTCATTCACTCTCAGTCTCTAGCTGTCATGTGTAATGCACAGAAACCATAGCTCCATATCCATATGTAGGTCCCACAGACCTTTCCATGGTTTGCCCCAGACGTTTCAAAAGCCCTGGTTTCAGTCTATTGACAGCAAGTCAACCCCAGTATACCACATTGTTCCAATTCACTCTATTCCATGCACACCTTTCACCCTTTGGTGTGTTCAGGCTCCAATAACTCAAAATCTTTTTCACTCCATCCTTCCATCTCCAATTTGGTATCCTGCTTCTCCTTGTTCCCTCCACCTCTGACACATATATCCTCTTTGTCAACCTTTCTTCACTCATTCTCTCCATATGTCCACACCATTTCAACACACCCTCTTTTTATTACCACACAGCTCTCTTGCCCTTACATTACTTTCTTGATCAAACCACCTCACACCTCATATTGTCCTCAAACATTTCATATCCAACCTCCTCCTTACAACCCTATCTACAACCCATGCCTTGCAACCGTATAATATTGTTGGAACTGCTATTCCTTCAACCATAACCATTTTTGCCCTCCGAGATAACACTCTCTCTTTCCACACATTCTTCATTGCTCCCAGGCCCTTCGCCCCTCCACCACTCTATGACTCACTTCCACTTCCATGGTTCTATTTGCTGCCAGGTTCACTCCCATATAAAAACACTTCACTTCCTCCAAATTTTCTCTATTCAAAACTTACATCCCAACTAACTTGTCCCTCAACCCTGCTGAACCTAATAACCTTGCTCTAATTCACATTTGCTTTCAACTTTCTCCTTTCACACACTTTTCCAAAGTCAGTCACCAACTTCTGCAGTTTCTCACCTGAATCAGCCACCAGTGCTGTATCATCGGTGAACAACAATTGACTCATTTACCAGGCCCTCTCTTCCCCAACAGACTGCATACTTGCCCCTCACTCCAAAACTCTTGCATTTACCTCCCTAAACAAATTAAACAACCAAGGGAACATCACACACCTCTGTATCAGACCAACCTCCACTGGGAACCAATCACTCTCCTCTCTTCCTATTTGTACACATGCCTTACACCCTTGATAAAAACTTCTCTGCTTCTAGCAGCTTACCTCCCACACAATATATTCTTAGGACCTTCCACAAAGCATCTCTATCAACCCTATCATATGCCTTCTCCTGATCCATAAATGCTACATACAAATCCATCTGTTTCTGAAAGTCTTTCTCAGATACATTCTTCAAAGTAAACACCTGATCCATACATCCTCTACCACTTCTAAAACTATTCGCTGGAATGCACTGTAAAGGCAAAGTTTGTAAATCTCTGCCATAAACAACTACAAGGACACAAACCTTAATGATGCAGACAGAACACTGTAATTTCTGGAACCGAAGGGCCTACGGAAAATCCTTAGCTTTGTGCTGCCATTGGAGCCTGTACTGTCCCCTAGGACTTTGGGAGTCTGTTAAGGGTAAGTGGAGGTGCTAATGTTAGTAAGGCTCCTAGTAGGGTGCACTGCCTCCTGTACTACAAACTAACTTGATAGGTTGAGGTGATCCAAGCATGATATGTTATTACAATGATATGGCTAGATATGGCTATAAAGCTCCATACCATTCACAAGCCATTATCTTTGCAAGAAAAGTCTTTCAGACATCTTTGCTCAGAGTATTGTGAACCCGTCTACTCAAGTAGACAGGGTTAATCAATACTATCAATATATCACTTCTCATTTAAGATATTTCCTTTGCCTTGACTGTATAGT
Organism: Panulirus argus; assembly: GCA_038088735.1. Taxonomy (NCBI): domain Eukaryota; kingdom Metazoa; phylum Arthropoda; class Malacostraca; order Decapoda; family Palinuridae; genus Panulirus; species Panulirus argus. Next base: position 2,568 of record JAYMFT010126490.1, on the reverse strand, counting down.
ATAAAAGCATCATAACATGTTATGACATTTACTTACTTACAATAAAACACCAAGCCCATTTACAATAAGCAAAGATTCTATTTCTGTACAGATTTACTACACAAAACTATACAATTCTAAGTAAAACCTCCATTCAATTGAATATATAGGAAGATAGGAGGATGTAAAAGATTCCTAATACTGTTAAAAAATCCAAAAACTGAATTTACATTTACTCCAAAAAAACCAAAATTAACAAATTAAAGCATCTTGAATGTTATATTGTTTTAGGAATTAATACAATAATATTCATAATTCACAAATAACAGGAGAATGTATTTCATGACCCTGAATCATTGTGAATGCAGGTGATGGATGATGAGCTAACAATTCAAATTTGAAAGAGTAAATTAAAATCAAAGGAATTTAGTTATCAAAAGTACCTTCTCTTTCTATTACAATTCAGTATCCCAGATCTGATCACAAAAGCAGTCCTTAATGGAGAAATTGCCTTTAAAGAGCAATTATTCCTCAAATGGAAGTTTTACAGAATGCACATCATGAGCCTAAGTTTTTTATGGCATACTAAAATTGCCACCACAGTTCAGTCCCATCAAAACACTACAGAATTTACAACAATGAGAAATTTTCTAAGCTAAAGAATTTACAGTTACGAGAATTTTTCAAGTCCTCTCACCATGTTAAGAAAGGCCCGTTCCATTTACTTTAAATAGATCTGCAGTTACAAGAATTTTTCAAGTCCTCTCACTGTGTTAGGAAAGGCCCACTCCATGTACTTCAAATAAGTCCATCTATCTACATCTTTGATGCTTGTGTTTGCAAAGGGTCCTACCTAATGTTCCTGTTGACTGCCACTACTTGATGCTTCTGCTTAACTTTAAATGAGAACTACAAGCTAATTCCTAACTTGGTGAAACCATCTTTTCTTACATTTACTAATTTTACAAGTGTATTTTCATTACTAAATTCAATTAACCTTGGATGAAACTTTTGTGTAAAATCCTTACTGTAGCCTATTCTTTCATGGTACCATCTCACATAAGCATTCCTCCAAAGAGACAGTTTAGTTTCTGTGCTCATTCATAAAATATTTTCCTTTTACCTTTTCTTATTTACCATCCAATACCCTTTTTTCATAAATATAAGTGTCTTCTGGATAATGAAAAGGAAAAGGTAACAGGAAAAAGATTTAATGAATGAGCATAGAAACTTAAACAACAGTGTTTATCAATTAATGTCCACAATGTAAATTGATATTTCCAATCTTGGGAGGTTGTTCCAATTCAGTAAGAGGTAATATGTCACATATACTGTACTATAATGTGTTCAGAACAGGTCGCTTGATTATGATAAGGCCATGGAAAAGATGAAATCTTGCTACTTAATCTGGCATTCCACCCACTGTCATATGGTAAACCAGGTATTAGCAACAACTTTAAATTTTGCATAACAAACAAAGCTTTTTCTATATACTGCACCCATTGTAAACTACTAAGGATTTCTCTTTACAGCTGTAGCACTTACCTACTTGTACAGCAATACTCTATCTGTATAAATATGATGCCTGTTCCCATCTGGAACTCCCTCAAGGGAGTGGCCATGGTAATAGAGTCTCCGTAACTAATGAACTCCAGTGCTGCTTCTTAGCCTAAAATCACATTTCATCATATGTTCTAAGTTAAAGACAACTTCAATTTTTGCTGGTACATAACACACACAAACATGGACAGACATAAAGAAATCAGTTACATTATAGCTTTCTGCATACTAAGCACTGGTCATTACACACTCTGTGCAACATAACATTATGCAAGATATTCACAATGAAGAGTACATACAAACAACTTAACAAAATAATGCCGATGATAAACTTTAATACAAGAAAAGTGATAGGCAACTAATGTTTGCAGTCTTGCACTGATGTGTATTAGTCCCTTTACGTGTAACACAAAAAATGTAGCTTTAGAGAAGTAAGCTTAAGCCAAAAAGTACATAACCTTTTCACTGTTAAAAAGTAAAGTACCAAATTACCTCTTGTTCATTATCCAGCTTCCTCCATGGTGATTTTCCCTTTGAAAGGATTTTCCGCAGAGAGGATGGTGTCATGCCTCTCTTTCCACGAGGGGTTGCTCCTTTCTTGCTGACTACAGTTATGTTACCTGGCGATCGAGTGGAGTGGGGTGATTTTGTGCTGGGTGAACTGACAGAATGACTTGAGTGTGAACCTCTGGCATGTCGTAATCGAGTGGAAACAGGAGATCCACCAGAGCATGATGGTTGAGGACTTCCCTATAATGACACATTGTTTCTTGAAAATAAACTAATTTGTGATGGCATCTCCATCACTAGAATAATAAAAGAAAGGCATTCTCATTACCACATATACACCAATGATTGCCCCTTTTGCCTACATATCATATATCATTTCAAGAGACATGTTTTTCACTTTCTCAAAAATTTGTAAATAATTTTCCCAATCTGTTTTTCCCCCCTCTCTCAATTTTCTCTGTAATTCAATTAGGGCCCGGCCTTGATGTGGACTTTTGTCAATGACTGGGAAAAAGAGAG
>JAYMFT010126479.1:0-13132 GCA_038088735.1 Panulirus argus | reverse complement strand
GATGTGGATGAATGCAGTGTTGAGTCGTCAGCGTATGAGTGTATTGGATTATTGTAGAGGAGAAGAAATCGTTGAAAAAAATGAGAAAAAGTGTAAGGGACGTGACTGAGCCTTGAGATACACTTCTGTTGATGGAAAAAAGGGGAAAGGCTGGTCCATTAACAACCACAGAGAGAGATCGGCCGGAGAGGGAGCTAGATATGAAGGGGCAAAGTGAGGGAGGGAAGCCAAAAGAGTGGAGCTTAGAGATGAGACCCCGATGCCAAACCTTGTCAAAAGTCTTAGATATGTCAAGGGCAGCTGCACTTGACTCCCCAAAATCTTTCAGGGATGATGACCATACGTTAGTAAAATTGGAGAGAACATCACCAGTGGTTCACTTGCGGAAGCCATACTAGTGGTCAGAGAAAAGACTGATTTTCGAAGTGTTTAAGGATATGGGAGTTGAGGAGGGATTCAAAGACTTTGGAAATCAAAGCAATAGGACGGTAGTTAGAGGGGTCAGAATGGTCACCTTTCATAGGGATGAGATGTATCAAAGCATGTTTCCAAGGAGAAGGAAAAATTTTGTTTTTTTTAAACAGAAACGGAGCAGACGATCAAGCACAGGTGCAAGTTCAGAGGCACACTCTTTCAGCACACGGGGATGGATGCCATCAGGACCATGCCACCAGGACCATAAGCCTTGCTGTTGTCCAGAGAAAGAGATTACGGGAAGACGCATAGGATTAGTAAGAGGAGCATCAGGGGGTGAAGGAATGTTAATCATCCTAGGTGGAGTTAGAGGAGAAACGGGAACCAAAGAGAGTTACTTTGTCAATGGGAGAGACAGCTATATTACTATCAGAACGGAAAAGTGAGGGAAAGGCAGAGACAGAAGTTGTTAGATATGCCCTTAGCTAAAGACCAGAAAGACCTATCCGTGGATGACGAGGACAGGTTATCGCACTTCCTTTGAATAAAGGAACGCTTCGCCTCACAGATAACGCGTTTGCAGCAATTACGGGCAATGATAAAAGCTTAATAGAAGACAGAGGGAGGGGAGTTTTTCCACGTCCGATATGCCTGATCCCTTGCCTGAATGTCCTCAGAACAGGAACGGTTGAACCATGGACTGGATGAAGACGTAGTCTTGGAGGAAGAGGGGATGAATGTTTCCATTCCCGCAAGAATAGCCTCTGTTATGCGTTTGGCGGAGACAGAAGCATCACTACATAAGAGACAGTACTTTACCCTGAGAAAATCAGAAAAGAAGTTACGTAAGTTATTCCAGTCAGCTTTGATCAAGCGCCATGATTTACGCTTAGAAGGGGCTGCTGGAAGGGCAGGTGCCGTTAGAATAGATACATTTATGAAAGTGTGATCAGATGAATCAACTTGGGGGCGAGATTGTGTATTTACAGCGAGATGTACTAGAAGTAAAAAAAAAATCCAGAATATTAGGAGAGTGGTCATAGTGATCAGGGATATGGGAAGGGTATATGTTATTCTTCGTAAGAATGCTGAAGGATTTTGGAGACTGTATACATTCATGGGATATATAGCTAGGTTCAAGTAACCAGCAAAATAGTTTAGAGAATGCATTTGGGCCAAAGTTCCCATACTGTTGAAATGTATTTTAGCTTTCTTTCCAGTCTGGCAAAAAAATATATCTCAAAATGTTCTCCCTCAGTAACAATATAGATCCATGTTCTGTCACTGGGATCTACCTGTAAGGAGAGTCGGCAGCTTCTAAAAGTGTGTGTGTGTGTGTGTGTGTGTGTGTGTGTGTGTGTGTTTTGGGGGGGCTCACTGGAGCAAAAGCTTTCACAACGATGCACTTTACTGCAGTTTTATGCAAGTAAGTCTTAACAAAATGCGGGCTGAGCCCTCCCTGCTTTTCAAAGTGGGAGCTTCAGTCACCCCCCCCCCCCCCGTACACACACACACACACACACACACACACACACACACACACACACACACATACACACATCCGTGCCGTCGCCACTGCTGTAGCAGATAGTTTGTAACAGAATGAGTGCGTAAAACAGGAAAAAAGAAATCAATAACCTATTAAATTCTAAGAAGGCATTTTGTTCTTCGTCATTCCACTTAAATATTCGTTTAGAATTCTTTCGTCAGAGGTTCAACTCCTTATGCGAAATAAGGCAAAACTTCCCGTAATACACCTACCATGCCTAGGAACCACATGATTGCTTTCTTATAATACTGGTCAACAAAACCTATTTTTTTTTTTTTTTTGTCCCAAGAATTAAAATAGATGAACCTTATAGTACATTTTACGTTGAATTCTAATCTGCTTTTATATGTTTTTCTATCAGGCATGATGTTTAGATGACGGAGCAATTAGATTCTACAATAAGTGTATATTACTCATTCATAAATAACGGTGGTATTACTTAAAAAAGACTTTAAAATGTAGAAGTGTTCGATTTTCGCTAGTTTTGGTCTCAGGATCATCCCTTCTTTGTATCCAGCAGTCATCTGCCAACATAGATGGGCTCCACTTTCCTTGGTACCGCTTTTCCGTGTTCAAAATGTCCTGGTGAAATTTTTCTCCGTGCTCATCACTGACTGCCCCAAGATATTCCGGGAAAAAGTCTAAGTGCGAGTCCAGAAAGTGGATTTTTAGACTCATATTGCAACCCAGAGCTTTATATGAAGTTAATAGATCTTTTACATCACAGTTATTTTCTGATCTGTGATTCCCCCAAAAAATCGTTGCAAACTCTCTTAAATGACAGCCACGCAGTTTTTTCAACTACATTTAGCTCTTCATCGAACTTTTCATCTCAAAGCAGTTCCCTGATCCGTGGTCCTACAAAAATGCCTTCCTTGATTTTTGCATCACTGAGTCGGGGGAATTTATTCCTCAAATATGTGAATCCATGGCCTGTTTTATCCATACCTTTGACGAAGTTCCTCATCAACTCAAGCTTAATGTGCAAAGGAGGCAGATCAATTTTCTTAGGATCAACAAGAGGAAGACTGATGGCATTCTTCTTCCATGGAGTCAGTGATGTTCGCTTTCGCCACACTTTCTTTACTTAATGATTTTTCTTGTCCCGGCTGTCCCACACAGAGAGGAAACAAAAGCACTTCGTGTAACAAAGTTGAATTCCAAATAAAAGTGCCACAACCTTTAGGTCACCACATACATTCCACTTAAAGCACCCATACTCAATTCTTTTTCCAAAAGAAGCTTCATGTTATCATACGATTCCTTCATATTAGTTGCATGAGCCAAAGGAACAGAAGGGAACTCATTTCCGTTGTAGATTAAAACTGCTTTCAAGCTCACTTTTGATAAGTCAATAAAGAAGCCCCACTCATCTGTGGCCAAGTGCCTCCAAAACAGAATGAACATCATTGCGAAATACCAGACCATATTCAAGGGAGAAAAATTCTTTGAAAACGACATGGCAATCACGATAAAAACAAACTTGCTTCTTAGACAAACATAAATCGCGGACGAGATCATTAAGATCTCCTTGACTCAGCAAATGTGGTTCATTTGAAGAACAGCTTCCTTCAAATGCTGGATCCATATTTTCCTTTACTTGGTCTATTTTCTCGTCACCAGACTCATCATTACTCTGTGACATGTATCCTGGAGGCTCTGGCACAGGTAATTCCTGACTGTGAGGTACTGGCTTCATAGCAGATGGTAAATTAGAATATTTAACTATAACTTCTTTACTGACTTTCCGTGGGTAAATTACTGTCTCTTATGTGATGATGCCTCTGTCTCCCCCAAACGCATAAGAGAGATTATTCTTGCAGGAATGGAAGCTTTTATCCCTTCTTCCTCCAACACTACTACTTCATCCAATCTATGGTTCAACCGTTCCCGTTCTGAGGCCATTCAGGCAAGGGATCAGGTATATCAGGTTTGAAAAACTCTCCTACCACTGGCTCCCATTCAACTTTTATCAATGCCCGTAATCGCTGCAAGCGCGTTATGCCTGAGGAGAAGCGTTCCTTTATTGAAAGGAAGTGCGATAACCTCTCCTCGTCAACCATGGATAGGTCTTTCTGGTCTTTAGCTAAGGGCATCTCTTACAACTTCTGTCGCTCTAACTTTCCCTTACTTTTCCGTCCTGACGGTACTATAGCTGTCTCTCCTGTTGACAAAGCAACTCTCTTTGGTTCCCGTTTTTCCTCTAACTCCACCTTGGATGATTCTAATATTCACTCACCCCCTGATGCTCCTCTTACTAATCCTATGACTCTTCCTGTAATCTCTTTGTACAGTCCGAAAAGCTCTTCTTTCTTTGGACACATGCAAGGCTTATGGTCCTGACAGAATCCATCCAAGTGTACTGAAAGAGTGTGCCTCTGAACTTGCACCTGTGCTTGCTCGTTTGTTCTGTTTCTGTTTAAAAAACAAAACTTTTCCTTCTCCTTGGAAATATGTTTTGATACATCCCATCCCTAAGAAGGGTGACCGTTCTGACCTTTCTAACTATCGTCCTGCTGCTTTGACATCTACCATTTCTAAAGATTTTGAATCCCTCCTCAACTCCCATATCGGTAAAACCTCAAAAATCACAGTGTTCTCTCTGATCACAGGTATGGCTTCCGTAGGGCGAGATCCACTGGTGATATTCTTTCTTATCTTACTAATGTCTGGTCATCATCCCTGAAAATTTTGGAGGGTCATATGTAGTTGTCCTTGATATATCTAAGGCTTTTGACAGGGTGTGGCATCGGGGACTCATCTCTAAGCTTCCCGCTTTTGGCTTCCCCTCCTCACTTTGTTCCTTGATATCTAGCTTCCTCTCGGGCCGATCAATCTCTATGGTTGTTGATAGATCAGCCTCCCCTCCTTTTCTCCATCAACAGTGGTGTCCCTCAAGACTCTGTCTTGTTTCCAACACATTTTATCATTTTTTCAACGAGTTCCTCTCTTCCGCAAATAATCCAATACATTCATATGCTGACGACTCAACGCTGCATTCATCCTCCCTCTTCTCTCACTCAATCTGCATGTCGCCTTAAAACAGTTTCCACAATAAACTCGGACTTGGACAGTATATCTCAGTGGGGTACACAAAATCTTGTTAATTTTAATGCCTTCAAGACCCAGTTTCTACCTATCTCTCCATCGAAAACTCCTCACAACTCTCGTATCTCCTTTGACAGTTCTGTAATTCCACCTATTGACTCAATGAACATACTTGGTATTACTGTAACATCCACTCTTTCTTGGAAACCCCACATTACGGGAATAGTTGTCTGCCTGTAAGAAACTGGGCGTCCTGTTTAGATGTCGAAACCTCTTCTGAACAGTTGCTCCGTTTATACAAGGGATTGATTCGTTCTTGTATGGAGTACTGCTCTCACATTTATGGTGGTTCACATTTGGGGTGGTTCAAACTCTGTATCCTTACTTAGCAGAGTTGAGTCGAAAGCGGTCCGACTTATAAACTGTCCCAGGCTGACTTCCTTTAGGATTCCATAATATTTTCACGTCTTGATTACCTTTTGTTTGTTTTTTATATTCTACCTTTTGTATGTTTTTTATATTCTTTATAACCCATTATGATATTAGTTACTAGTTCTCTATAGTTATTGTAGTTTACATTCTTTTAGTACTTGGTACATTGAAGTAACATGAATGTGATCCATATTTCTTTGAAAATAAATCGTTTTCCTTCTTTATGGCCTTTATCTGTCTTGGTGGTAACTATACTGATAACTTTAGCTACGTCATAGAGTTGGGTGATGGATGTGATCACAAAAGGTTTAAGTATTATCTTGAACACCTGAATCAAGGGTTCTCTGATTGACGTTGACTAGTGTGTGTAAAGATCCGCTAAGACTAAGTTTGTAATGGGCTTTTTTTTCAATGACAGGCTGTTCTCGTGGCGGGTTTGTGTGCTCGGAGTGCCATTAGTGGCACGGGTTTACCATATGTGTAACTGTAGTGTAGTGAGTTCTCACGTGTTGTGTAAGAAAAAAAGTGATCAAGTGACTGATGATGGACTCCATGGCCCTGGTAATCTATTAGAAAATGGACATGCATATTCTCTCTCTGGAATCGTTCCAGCAAAGAGAAACGGGTAAATTTCTGGATTTTTTCGTACCATTTCTCTAAAGAGGTGAAATAACATATTAGAAAAGTTAAATAATCAAGAAACATTTATCCATTGACGGTCGGACGTTTTCTACGTGATAGATTTTTTTTTTTTTAAGAAAATGGCACCACTGTATTCCTAACACCCTCTAGGGTTCGTTTAGAGTATGGGATTTTAGGAGCTGCACCACCTGCTCTGAGAATTCTAAGTTCCTGCAAAGTGGACAGGACTTTGATATAGAGGGAAATTGTGGAGTCAAAAGCACTCTACATCATCACCTGAAAATGAAATGAACCCCTTGTTACCACTTTCGTTCAAATCTTTCAAGTAGAACATGAACAGGAGGTCGCTTCTTGTTTTCTCGCGCACCGTCCTGTGGGCCGGTGACGTCAGACATTTACGTGGGGGCTTCTCGGATTCTATATAGCTTTACTTGGCTTGTAAATCTGTATACAAACCGAGTGAACCTGTAACATAACAGAAAATTTGCATATGGTGTCTAGAAATGCCTAATTTTTAAAATTCTTAATGGACCCCAAATAATGCCCATGCATTGTAACGTGTGAACCCGACAGAACCCGAGATTTGCAAATATGTTGGATGAGGTCATTTGTCTATAAAGGTATATAGGATTCGTAATGCTGCTCATATGAGCTGTTGAACACAGGGTTTGATTCTAATACCTCTATAGGCATTTGAGCTCATTGTTTTTCTTCTTAACCAGAAGATCCATTGATGCCAGTAAGTGGAGTACATATTTTATATAACGATGGATTCTTATTTGATATCAAAACCCACATGTGATCAGTTACGTTCAAAGGACAGGTTATGTTTGTTTTTATACCACTGATATGTTAATCAGTTAATTATCTAACCTAATTTTCCCTTCTAATAATAATCTTACTTCTACCGTGTTAAAGAATATAGAAAGATTGGTTTTAAGAATGAAAAAAAGAAAAATCCCACATTCTTTAGCTAGTCTTCACAGAAGCAACACGATTCTATGAGGGTAGAACACTAATTATATGCCTAGAAAACGTGCGTCCGGTAATGGATGAATTACAGAGACGATTGATACAGGCCTCTGTGCTGACGGTAACGAGCTCTGATTTTAGCAAGTCTCGTCAAGTGGCGCATAGTTTTGTTTATATTTACTCGAACTCCTGCTGTGACACCTCACATATGAATGTATTTGTTCCATATGTCTCCATTGCTTCTGACAATCTGTTTATAGTTTCACTGTGACATTTACTGTGTGGGTTTTGGTGGTGGTCATTGTTTAGCGAGACCTGTTTTGAATGGTTTATTCGGTTTATTCTGTCGTTAGTTGGTTGGTTTATTTGGGTTTTAGGCCTACCGACTGCCGGGTTGACCAAGGCCATCAGTGGGAAGTTGTATCCACCGATGGGAAAGCTTTGAACACCTTCCTCAGGTGTTCTAGGTAATCCACAGACTGTTTGTTACTTCATCCATTACCTAACTTTACGAAACTAGAAAAGAAACGAAATCAGGATAGTTATCCCTAGAACAGACCCAGCGCTTATGGAAAGAAAACGTCTATTCTGCAGATATAATGGGGCTAACATATATATTATTTTGATTTACTGATATGCAATAAAAAGAATGATACATTACAGTAAGAGTTTTGTAAATTATTTCTTTTACGTAATAGGATATATTAAAATAGATAGACATTAAAGTTTTCACAAGAATCTAACGAAATGAGATATTTTTCTTAAAATATTACATACCGGAGTAGATCAATTGTAGAGGGGAGTAGACCCAATATCTTTGAAGACATCAATGCTTAATTGTTCCGACGTTTTGGGAGATAAATTACATGCCTCTTCTTCAGTGAATTACAGCTTTTAAAGGAAATGTTGTCTTTCTGATAAAGTAGTTCATTATAGACTGTTATAAGAACGAAAGAAAATGAAAATAAGGTTGTTCAATAATCAGAGTTTCAAGTTTTATATACTCCCCGTGCTTGCGGAGTTAAATAGAAACTACTTTTACGCTACTGAGGGGTTTTTAGTGCTGTGGATAAAGTTGCAGTATTTATAGTAAGTTACAGAGCAAAATTGGTGGTCCTTCAGAGGTAATTAGCGATACTGAGATTACGTTTAGTGGGAGCTCTTAGACGGTCCACTTTCTCTTGTAACATTGAGGAGGACTAAACGAGTGGTACTGGAAACACAGTGTTTTATCGAGTTGGTACAAGTGGTGCAAGGTTACGGTAAGGAGGGATGAAGTGAGGCCATGAAGGCAAGTGTGGCAGGATTCCCCTGGTGCTGGTGTCGGTGCAGTGGGTAGGGCAGGCGTCCTGTGGGAGACGTGGTCGTTGTCAGGGTCTCATGTTACAGTTACAGGAGAGTTGGTATGCCAAAACCCTAAAGTGCAGTCTTTACTTTAAGCAACACCCGATGAAAAAAGGTATGGATAATTTGTTCAGTGGGGAGAAGGTGAAAGCTGAATGTTCCAGCAATTACCAAGTTATCATTATGGCTGGATTAGGAAATGTTCGCTTAGGCTTCGAACAAAGCTTCAAAGAGAGCGAGACTCCATGAGACAAAAGTTCATCCCTGATTTGCAGCTTCGAAACCCGGCCGGGATCAAAATGCGCCAAGAGTTTCACCTGAACTCACTAATTACATACGACTTCCCACCTCCTTCAACGAGAAAAAAAAAAAAGCAGAGGAAAGTTCCTGAAACTTTCTGTGTTAGGAATTGGGTTTCACAACCCGATATTTTAAAACGACTAGGTTGTCTTGAAGTGTGTGAAAATTCTATAGTGAAGTGCACTGTAAACAAACTCAGTTCTTATTGAAAGATTTCCATCAAGTACATTCAACAGAGAGGGTGGAAGACAGCAGAGAGATGACTAGTCCCACAACCGATACGTCAGAAACTATCTTTCTAAGGGAGAGTGAAACTGTTTCGGATTCTTTGGAACATCAGGATTGACTTTATGGAGAGCGACACACAGTCAACAAGCCAGGAGCCCATTTTTATACAGGAAAGTGCAAGAGACACAGATCTATTGAAGCTATCCATGCCAATACAGAAAACTTGGAACTATCCCTGCCACTACACAAAACCTGGGACTATCCCTACCACATTACTAGACTTGCATCTATCCCGCCACTACACAACCTAGAAACTGTCCCTAACACTAACCAAGAATTGGAACTATCCCTACCACTACATTAGACCTGGAACTATTCCTACCACTACACAAGATCTGGAACTATCCTAGCTACGATCCTTGAGCACGACGGTACGACGCTTGAGCACAACGTTACGACGCTTGGCCACGATGGTACGACCCTTGAACACGACGGTACGACGCTTAAGCACGACGTTACGACCCTTGAGCACGAAACCACGACCCTTGAGCACGACACCACTACCCTTGAGCACGACGTTACTACCCTTGAGCACGACGGTACGGCCCTTGAGCACGTTACGACCTTTGAGTACGACGTCACGATCCTTGAGCACGACGTTACGACCCTTGAGCACGACGCCACAACCTTTGAGCACGACGCCACAACCCCTGAGCACGACAGGACGACACCTGAGCACGACGATTCGATCGTTCCCGACCGGTCTGACGCTATCTGCTTTGTGGCTGGATCCGGTAAAAGAGACACGATCAATAACGACTTGGACTGTTTAGTGATAACAGGTATCACTAAACTAAGTGTTTGTCTAGCTAGGAAGGTGTTAGCAGGCTTTGCATTGGCTACATCGGGAGACAGTTTCAAATCTAAACCACTTTATATTTGAATGAATGGTTTGCCCACATTATTACATACCTTCTTACCATCTTCATACAGTTGTTTCTGGTTACTGAGTCTCTTTCTATAGTGAAGAAGTTTTTGTATGTTGTGATGTCGACGTTATTTAGCATTTTGAAAACTTGTCACATCTCAGAGTCTGTGCCGTTTATAGGGGAAACGATTTTTTCAGGTCTTTGAGTATTTCTTCGTAAGATTTATATCTAAGTGAAGGATTTTTAGTTTGGTTGTTGTTCTTTGAATTCGTTCAAGTTTCTCTTCATCTTTGCTCATGTTTAGTGACCAGAACTGAAACGTATTCCTTATGAGTTGCTCTGACCAGGTCGTTATAAGGGTAGGTACTGTAACCTTTGTTTTATAGTTTATGTTTCTAGCTATGAAACCCAGCATCCTCTTGGCTTTACTGTACACAGCTGGGCATTCTGTTGATAATCTCTGCCTAGGTCCTTTTCTTCTTGAATGTCTAGTGGCGGTTTACAGAGAGAGAGAGAGAGTGACTGACTTTGTGTGTGTGTGTGTGTATGTGTGTGTAAAGATGAACTGGGGACAAATCTGAGGGAATGGTGAGTGTTATGGCAGGTCTTGTGACTGTGATGTGTGGGAGAGATTGAGGGAGGGATATCGATGGAGAATGGTAGTCAGAGGGAGCAGGTTAGTAGAACATAGTTGGAGGAGCGCTCTGTGAGAGGGGAGACACGGGTCAGGGAGGATGTGGCCTGTCACATCCTCTCCAGATAAGGCAATACTCACCACAATAAACACGCTAAAGGCTCACGCTCACCACTGTGATGTGCCTTGTTTACACCAGTCAAACTGCATTATGTTCTCTGTTGTGTCATATAGCAAGTGTCACATTCCACGAACGGCAACAGTGAATCCGAACGTCCTTGGACGAACGCGTGACGTTGCCAGAGCTCGTAACACGGCAGGATGTCCACCTCAGGTCACTCCAACAGCAACTTTTGCATTATCATATCTTGCAGTGTTACCAAATAACATTACGATTACTGTAGCACTATAATACCACAACAGTACCACCACAATAGCACTACAATACCACAACAGTACCACCACAATAGCCCTACGATACCACAACAGTACCACCACAATAGCACTATGATACCACAACAGTGCCACCAGAATAGCAGTGCGATACCACAACACTTCTGCCACAATCACATCACAGTCAAGATAAAACTCCACTAAAGAGCCTTGCGTTATCCCTGGTTAATATACCATAGCATCTGCCAGAGCACTTCAGTAGCTGAGGTTATGACGGACATCAGATGTCAGCAGGACAAGGTAAATCATCTGTAACAATCTCTGATGACCTGAAAGTGTAGTAAGCAGAGGGTAAAGTAGCCAAGAAGAGGAGCACAATTCTAAGCCCCATAAATAGGCCATCTAAGCTCAGGCACGAGAAAGTAATCCTCATTTCTCATAATCCACGGGTGTGTCCCCACCATGAATGTCGTGATTACAATTGGTCACTCTAACTGAGAAGACACAGAGAATTAGAGTCGTCAGAAGACCCCAGACTTACATTAAGCTTAGAAAAGAGAAGGTTAAGAGGTGAGCTGATGCAGGTACTCAAAATAATCATTGGCTTCGCCAAACGTTCATCTGAGCAGATATTCCTGTAGAGATTAGTTTGAGTTTACTCGAGCAGTGGATACAAACTCGTAGACAAACGTATAACCTCGGCTGAGCCAAAGTACCGTTTCCTCAACAGAATTGTTAACACAGAATGATTCACTATTCTATAGTAGATGAAAACAACACCATAGATACGCTTAAGAATAGACTGACAAAAACTACGTTTCAGGTCCACAACTAGAGTCACTTGCGCCTCCAGATATTTCTTCTGTGTTCATAATCTCTGCCACCATCACGAGCAACTCCAAAAGTAAGTACTCTGTGGTCTGTTGACTGACAGATCCACTGTATAATCTGCCACGCAGAGTATCATTTAACTTTTTCCTCCCTTCAAGAAAACTGCGACCAAAACTCGTCAACCAAAGAAATAAAGTAACTTCCAGAATTTTAGTTTTAGCTTATTGGATGAGGACACAAACACCCTCACGCTGACTGGATAAAATAAGACTATCATTGTGCTGCTGCTGCTGCTTTTGCCTGTAATCGTCCACAACCCCAGGGGACGGGGAAGAGGGGGGACTACGGCTACTTAGGGCAATCCCGATGAAGTGTGATTTGCACTTAACCAGGCAGCGAACACCCTCAAGACGGGCTTGACGACTCTAACATAAACATTTTACCAGTGGGACTGTGTCTGCTGACGCTGGTGGAAATAAGGGAAGGGGTTGTCTGCTGACAGTGGTGGAGATAAGAGAGGGAATTGTAAGCTTAGACCGGTGGAGATAAGGGGGAGGTGGTAGCGTCTGTCAGAGACGCCACTAGAGAAAAGAGGTTTTCTCATGAAGATAAGGGAGTCACTGGGTGTACGAGATCGTGGAGATAAGAGTCCAGAGGATAAGAGATGAAAACTACCGTGGATGTGGCAATGGGGAGACGTAAATCACATACCAATCTACAAGTACCTTCGACGAGATGTTGTGATGGCAGGACTGAAGCGCTGCGCTCGACACTTGACCTATGTATGTGTTGAGAGAGGATCATCTTGAGACGAGGCTAAGGGGACTGAAAGGGATGTTGTGGATACCTTCCTTGAGGGTTGGGTTTGCTGGGGAGTTGGTGGGAGTGTGAGAAAGGAATTACGAGTGGGAATAAGAAAAACTGAAAAAATTAGAAGTAGTACCTTAACGCAAAATGCACCGGTCAATGTTGTTCCCAGTATCACTATACAACCCCAGGCCACCTTCTGTAGGACTTCTGCAGTCTTGAGGCTGCTCTCCCCTTGCGAGCAGGATACGGTTGGCTTGTTTGGGGGCAAGGAGGTTCTCGACGATGATATCATACTTTCCATCTTTTCCATCCGCTTATAACACAAGCTCGTCGGTTACTTTCTTCCACCGATGTTTCCAATGGGGATCTCGACCAGTCATTTCCTCTTCAAGCTCACATTACCCGGTAGCCAGCAGTTTTACCGAACTTACTGTCACACGTGGAGATATATGAAAACAAACATATGTAAACAGTACAGGGTTCGAATCCTTGCTGTTGGAAGGCATTATGTGTTCTGTGAGAGTGTGCATTCATTTGCAATATATATATATATATATATATATATATATATATATATATATATATATATATATATATATATATATA
>JAYMFT010126468.1:0-13132 GCA_038088735.1 Panulirus argus | reverse complement strand
AAAAAAAAAAAAATATATATATATATATATATATATATATATATATATATATATATATATATATATATATATATCGGATCTTGCAGATTTCTAAGTTAGGCCCTACGTAAACCCCCAGACCTCTGTCAACAACACGATCATGGTGATGGAACAGGCTCTAGTAAGTAAATAAATCTATCACTCTGCTTCAGCTGAGGATATACTGGAGGCGAGTTAATGGTAATGCTAACACCGGGGGGTTAAGAGGGTTTATTTGCATATAAAGGAGGTTACCTCATTAAGGCATAAGTAGGTATCTCCCTCCGCTTGGACGGGTTGGTCTTTAGGCTTACGCTTGTAAGCTTTTTTTTTTGTAACGGTTGAATGTCGTGCGATACTAGGCTATGTCAGGTCGGTACAATATATATATATATATATTAGGTGTACCACCGAAAGCTTAACGACATGCGAGACTAATTGATAAAGTTATTCATGACACCGATTTAATTAGACTTCACCTTGCGAAGAGTGTATGTTCTGGGGTGGTGGTGGTGAGAGGACGAGCCTGATGCCAGAGGCTGACGGGCCATTCGTCTCCCGGTATGAGAGAGAAGTCCAGTATCTCTTGGGGTTACAGGGCACCTCCACCTACACCATACCAACATGATATACCGCCAGAGAGCTGTCACTCGTGGTCTTGTAACTGTTAATCTTTACGGTGGAAGCGATGGATTATTATTCTTAATCTTTACCGTAGTGATGCTGTCTTTTTAACTATTAATCTTTATTTTAGAAATATTATATTCTTTTAACGTCGTGAAAAAAGGGATGTTTGATATTTAGCATTGAATTACACATTACTAAATATGTGTCACTCCTCGCACTGTTGTGCTGATATATCTTTTCGCTCATGGAGCAGCCAGCATTAGTCTGTTTCTCGGAAACATTTAACCATTTCAGGATCTGGTGAGTTCTCCATCAACCGAATATGTCAAGGGATATGAATGTCAAATGCATCCCGGATATCTTTTGCCTTTAACGTTTTCTTACTGTTGGTTATAGTGATATCTTGAATATGTAATGTAGATGAATAAGGATGTGATGAAGGATATATATATATATATATATATATATATATATATGCCAAATAAAGTCACACTAACGGTGACCGTAGAATAATTTTAGATTATTATAAAGGATTCTGAGAACCTGGGAAAGACGCTTGTGAGTAAAGAGGAAAGTAAGGGAAAAAATTTGAAGAAAGCGGGACTAATAATAAATGGGGTGCTCTTTATTATATGCGCTGATAGCAAGAATGAAAATCAGGGACCTTAGAGCTAAAGAGCTGCAGAGATGGCGTGGAAAAATTATTCAGATGGTATGTGTCGTAGTTGCTTCTTAGGTTATTTAAAGTCACGGAGTGAAGGTGGAGGCAGGCGAGAGATGGACCGGTATTGGTGATGTCATTATCTTATGAATGTTTGGAGAAAATAATTCATGAAGTATACTCAACAAAATAATTATCCATACATTTTTGTGTTAGCATGACAAAGCGGGCGAAGCATTTTGGCAATAGCTGAGGGGTCTTGCCTCACATTGGTAACCTTACTTTCCTTATATATACTTTCGGTGTGCGTAAAAAAGTATGCAGTGTAAAGCAACTGTTTTTGTTTTCAAATAGTTTAATGCATCTTAAATTTATTTATGTCGAGACATTGCAATACAGACCATCTACCATAATTATTAAGAAATGCGTGTCGCATTCACGTTTACCAACTCAACCTAGGGAACAGGAGTCGTAGCGTTCATTTTGAAATCCATCGGATTCCATCCGTCAAGGTAACTTATTTGATGGGTGGATGTACCCTTGGTGTGAGCGTGTGTGAGGAAAACCTATTTGTTGAGTGTACCCTTGGTGTGAGTGTGTGTGTGAGTTGGGTGAGTGTGTGTGTGTGGGGTGTGAGGCGCGTGTTGTGTGGCAGCGACGCAGAGCAGTACCGACCGACAAATCACCCACACCTGCCTCACGGGCGCTTCCCTCGTCCATCCTGAAAAGACTTAAGTTTTTGTAATTGTTTCACTGTTCGTCCTGCCAGTGGAGGGTGTGGTAGAAGTACCCGGAAGCAAGTCAATCGGCGCACATCGTCAACTTATTTTTGTACAGTAACACTTAACACACACACACACACACACACACACACACAATATTCAGTAAAATATCTGTATACTTAATGTTTCTACATTGTACGTAATTACATTACTGTACCCGGTCGAGTATTGTTTCATTATACTTTTTTTTAAAGCTTTGCTGACTGGCGAGCGAATGAGCTACTATTTCCCGTTGTTTCTGTGTGGAGACCCACCACTCGAGGATTAGCCGTTATGAGACCTGCTTTCCCTCGTAGAGTAAAGCTGTGGAATTCTATTTCTTCTCTTTCCTTCTTCCTAAAACCTTCCCGCTCTCAACATTCGGGTTTACAAACAGATCAGTTCCCGTGGTATTTTATTTTTTTTTTTCGTTTTTTTTATAGACATTAAATTACATCTACAACATATACTTAGGATATACTTTTGCTCGCACCTTCTTAGTTATTGTAGAATAAAAATAACTTATTCTTTAATGTAATTTTGATGTATTTATTGACAAAATGATCAAGAAATATCAGACTCCTAAACCGTTTCAACTGGCGATCTCCGATACGGGTTTGGAGGAAGTGCTGGAGACGTGCGCTGCTGATGGGAGCGACTTGGGCTCCCTGATCATAAACTGGCGCCACGCGTCATTCACCATCACTTCGGCCTCCTCCTGCCCGGTTCATTAAGTTGGTGATTATTCCGTATTATGTCGCTGCCTTCAGATAATTCGCAGCTAAACGAGGTTCCACGAATTAATGAGGGCTTCCAGAGTAACAAGGATTCGCAAATGACCAAGGATTTGCAAATTAATGGGGCTTCACAGCGTAAGGTGACCCGGCGCGTTTAAAGGGATCTCAGTTTTCGTCGCTCGCCATATCCAGTCCAGCGTTGATGTGGCGACCTTGTGTACAGGAATTGTTTCTCAAGGGCTGTACTAACGATCGAAGAAATTACCTATTCTTAAGTGCACACACACATACGTGAAAGATAGAGCCCCACGAGTGTAAAACTCCCTCATCATATAGTACAAATAGGTAATTACACACTGAAATGTTCAAGAGATGGGGCATCACGAGTGTAAAAGTCCCTCCCCATGCAGCACGAACAGGTTATTACACACACACATACACACACACACACACACACACACAAACCTTAACAAGGGGACTTTAAGCAAAGTGTAAATTTGATCTGATACATCGTCGATGATATTCAATCCCAGTAAATGTAAAATAATGAGGATGGGACGGACACTGTTACAGAAGGCCTCGATGTAAATATTATTTAGCCTGAAATATGTTGCAAATATTAGAATATCAACCGGGTTTGTGGGTATGGAATATACAACAAACTGTTCCAATTCTAAAAGAAGATTGTACTTGTTATGTTGGGTCACAGCATTTATACGACAAAAAGCTAATAAAGAAGGTGTAGAGGATGGTGTCGAAGACTGTTGCAAAAATTAAGGAGAGCCGAGTTACTGTAAGACGTTACAGACCATAAATTTTCCCACCGTGGAAGAGAGAAGAGTAAGGGATGACTTAATTACAACCTTTTTAAGTTCTTAAACTAGTCTGACGATGTCAATAGTGAACGTCTCTTCGTATGATGCAAAGCTGCAACAACCGGAGGCCAAAACATTAAATCTAGCTTGAAATTTGTTTATGCCAACAGCTGGTCGATAAATGGGTACCTGGCTTACGTTGGTGTGTGTGTGTGTGCTTATATGTGTGTGTGTATACACACATAGTAAAGATATGGTACATATGTACAAGGTTGAGAGACGGGGCAACATTAGTGTAAAACTCACCACAGTAAACACATACATTACATGTGTTACAGGTGCTATGTTAAGGAATACAGTATACTCAGCAGCCATTTAAAGCTCATCCATTCCTCTATTTGCATCCCCCCTAAGTACTATAGATTATCTTGTGCCTAATTTAAATGATAATTTACATAGTAATGTAGTACTGATGTTTACTGAAACATACATAAGGGACACTTCTGGTTCCTCGTGAAGTTCAAATACTCAATTTGACTTTGTGGCCTTCTATTATCGGTCACTTGCAACATTATTACTGTGGTAATTGACTGTAGATGTTTATGCTTTACGCTTGTTAACATGGAAAACAAAACAAAAAGAAAATGATATGATTTTCTTAGTGTGTGTGTGTGTGTGTGTGTGTTACTCAAAGATATCGTAGTTAATTTTGTCAAAAGTGAATATATATATATATATATATATATATATATATATATATTAAGAATCATTTTGTTTAAGTTATGTAACAAGGAGTCCTTTCAAAGCTATTTTAAGTCGTTTTAAAGTACGAAATATATCCGATTTTGGGGAAATGATTTTGGTTTTGCTTTTATTTCGTTTTACTGTGACATTATAGTGAACAAATAGAATTTTGATATGCCGCTCTTACTGATGTTGTTATCGTTACTTTGATCATCATAATATTAGTGTTATGGTTGAACATTGTTGTTGGCACGATTGCTTTAGCAGCTGTATTCCCTCCATTTATATGCAAATTTATCAGTTGCAAAGAGCATGGTACTGTTTTGTGTGTATATATCTGTATGCATTCTTAACTCATTTATAATTTCCTAAGGACTTCATCTTGGAATGGGTCCTGGAATTACTTTAGGACCCCTTTTCCAGAAGCTCTTGTGGCTCCAAGGCTGCCCTTCTTCCAGCAGAAGGGAAACGATGGACACCTCTGGGATAAATTCTTTGATGACAGCCTAGCCATAGGATGTATTAAGTAGCCGTTGTGTCATGTCTATATGTCTCATTCAAGTTAACCGCGTTCTTACAGCTGTTCACTTTCTTATGACACATTTTCTATATGTCACATGGCTTTTCTTAGGGAGGATAAACAAAGACATATTCTCCATAGGTCTCAGTAAGTTATTATTACACACAACGTTTCGCCCATGCATCTTTAGAAGAAGGAAGATAAAAGCTAACAATATAAGTAACTGAATAAAAATATGTATCTTAGGAAGATTGGGCTTGAACTGTTAACAAATGAGAAATGGAAGCGTTTGAGGTAGGTCAGGTGTGGGGAGGAAAGTGGTAGGGAGAAGAATTTGGCACGAGTATGGCGGGGGAATATTTCAGGAGTCGAGTGATATGACCTCACTGAGTAGCCTAATTTCTCTCTGATCCCCTTGGGGATCACTCCTCTCTGTGGGCATATTTCGTTGCTATAGGTGACGTTAAAGGAGGCTGGTTTACGTGCCGTCACGCTGGCCTACAGTCAGATATGGTGTACTTTGGCTGGAACGCTTTGTCATGTATGTGGGCAGCATCAAGGGCTTACAGGCACCGCTCGTCCATACTTGATCCGATGTTACGGGTTTCTTATCATCTGTAGTGAGGGTTCGTAGCATACCCCCCCCCACCCCACCCACACACCACAAGTAGTGCCTGTTTTAGGTGTTCGCTCACTCAGGCTGTTGATGATGCGTTGCCCTAGGGTACATCTAGTTTGTCAAATGTAGCAAGCGTCTTGGGAACACTACTTCACCGCACTACGCTACACCAGTTTTGGTTTGACACTCCCGGGGGACAATTGTTGTTGTTACGCTTGATAAGGCTGGTTGATATTGGGTGTTTACTACAGGTGACTACCTTAAGCTTTTGATCGTTGTCTGTCGGAGTGCAGGTTTTGACCACAGTCTTTCTTGACGGCTTTCTCAACCTGCTCATGTGCCGAAGTGAACGCGTTGCTACAGAAAATAACCTCCGTTTCATTATTACCATTTAGGTTTATCATTTTCATTAGCAGTACGAGTAATAGATAATTACATGATAATCAGATGTCCCCTAGGTGATGGCTATTAGAGTAATGTTATTAACTGCGAAATCTCGTCGCCTTATGTCTTCACAAGTTGGGCAAAGCCTCTTGCGCCCCTCTTAGTAACCCCACCTCATTACGTCGGCCGGTGGTGTCGGCCTCTGGTGAACGAGGATCTCATTAAGGAATTACGGGCCTCCAACGACGCTCACGGAGTAAAAAACGTGTGAATTACCACCACTTCTCGCGTCATTGATCGCTGCTGAATTTACGGGTTCTCGACTCCCACCTAGCGGGCGGCCACTCAATGTTCTAGGAAAAGGCATGGCAAAATTTTTAATTAAGCGACTACCGAGAGTTCCAGAAGTGTTCTTGTACCGCTGGGCTTGTGTGTGTGTGTGTGTGTGTGTGTGTGTGGTGGGGGCCATTGAGGGAACCTACTATTTTACCGGGCGTCAGTGCTGGGGATTTTGGTGATGTGGATGTACGTGAAGTCGAGGCAGCGCATGGTGTGTGTCTGTGTGTGTGTATGTGTTCTGCTGGTGTCGAGCGACTGAGCTAGTTCTTTTTTTTTTCCTTTGTCCAGCTGGAAATTTCTTGTTTCCTGCTTTTCTCTTCACCGAATAACATATAGATTCGCTTATTTAGTTCCGGCCCTTGATGGATAATAATAATCTTACTGTTAGAAGAGAAAAAAGCAAACAATTAAAAACGTTAAGAAAAGAAATTGGCCGTGTTTCGTCTGCTCCACGGCAAAGCTTTTGTCTCGAATAGTTTATTCTCTCTTGATCTGGAGAACTGTGCTACATAATTCTCTTGTTGGCCTTTACCATCTATAATTCTGGAGACTGACCAAGATAGGACTCATCCTTAAAAAGAGGTGAACCTTCTAAATGCATCAGAGTGCTGACCCAATCACCTCATTGCAGTATAGATCACAGACCCATTTTCTCTTTAACGTACCAGCACAGGTTTGCTGTCCATGCCTTATATCATGAAGGGCACTAAATTTCTTTTAGATGGCTTTATTGCTCCACTGATATTGATTTGCTCTTTCCATTCCAACTGCAGCATATGTTCTGTGGTTGCTGGCGATTTACTCTCAGACTTTATTACATACTCCTACTGCACAACACAGTAAGGAACGCTCGGTAAATTGGTCAGCGCAAGCATCAATTACGACGTTTTGCATTTTGTTGATTACGAAACAGATTTAGAAATCGTGTCCTAAACTACTTAAGCTTAATCGTAGTTTCCTGCGAGCCTCGGCGTGACGTGTGAAATTAGGTGTTTTGAAATTTTGTGTTTAGGATCACAAATGCCTACGTTCATATGGGGGAGACTATGGCTGGTTTTACACAATTTACGAAAACATTAGTAAGATATGTGTCCATCACGATATAGGTGGTCTTATTTGGTATACAGCTGTTGAAAAGGAAGAAAATGTAGTTTTGCAATAATGATTGTATGTGCGGTCATGGATTAACAGTCGCGCAGGAGATATGGCAAATAATGATACTTCCAGGAAAGAAAACTGCATTTTTGTAGTGCTTGCCGTAAATCTTGATTGATTTCTATATGGCAGCAGAAAGTCCTCATTTGAAGACGCTTTCTGGTATTTTCCATGCGTTCTCTTTGCAGAATGGCAGTTGGTAGAAAGAAAATTGGATTCACTTTGGCAAATGTGACAAGGATGTGTATGGTGACGCGTCTGAACTCACCAAATGGAGATAACTCTGCGATAATACAGTTCCGGAAACATATTTCATGTGACAGAGCAAACGTATCTGGTGGTGCCCTTAAAGTTATGCTCTAGATTTCAAGTATCGTGAAAGCTACTTTAAAAACAAAAACAAAACAACAACAACAACAACAACATAGTTATTCACCTTGTTTGTGGTTCAAAAGAAATTTAGAGTAGTAAGATAAAATCTCTGATTTATAGTACTTAAGATGCGTGTGGGTGCTCAACTTGCTGCTGCTGGTGTACAGGAAATTTAAAGTGGGAAGATAAAACCTGCAATTTATTGGCCTTAATCTTCTGACCTCTATTATTATTTTGACTGCCTTACCCACATGATTTTCAGCAAGGGTCACATGCATTCATTATCATAGTGTAAGTTATCTTGGAATTATTCTTAAACAACTGAAGAATGGGTTAAAGATATATCTGTTGGTAGATTTAACTTGACGTTGACGGGTTTAATGACTCTGGTGGCATCTGATAGACCTAAACCCAAACCAAACTGCCATGAAATTCAGGATGAATCATAGTTATCGGACAAATAATAGCGCTGCATTTTCTACGATTCTTTTGGTCTTATATGAACTGTATTTTTGGGTAGTATAATGCGCAAAAGATATTTTTTCAAGTACATTTTTGTATTTCTCTTGTGAATTCGTTTTTTTTTTTTTACCAGTCTAGTACATTTTTTTTTTATTTAATATGTTAAAGGATCGAAATGCTACTATTTGGTGAGGATTTGGAAATTATCGTAATTAATAAAGAAACACTGAACTGGATTATCATGTTTTGTGAGCTACAGCCTACATTATTGAAGTAGATTGTCATGATAAGTGATGTGATATACGTGTCTGAAGTAGATTATCATGTTTAGATCAAGTTATATTCAACACAATACCTCTGTTGCCTGTAAATTCACAATCCCTCTCAGCGTGGAAGCCAGAGAAATGACAAAAATAGGTAGAAATAAGTAAAACGTATTTTTTCTAGAGAGAGAGAGTGAACTGTATCGTCAGTGGCGGAATAAGCGTCAGTTGGACATTCATAGAGTGTGGTACCCGGTTTATAGTGGTAGGTTGATGTGTAAGTCTTAGAATCTGCTTTTAGTAACACGTCCTGGGCCGTGATTGCCAGAAGGGGTGACTTACACACCCCAACGGATGTAAGTAACACGTTCTGGTCTGTGGTTGCCAGAGGTCGGGGGACTTGTACACCCCAACAGGTGTAAGTAACTCTTTCTAGTCTGTGTCTACCAGACGGGTGGAACTTACACACCCCTAAAGGGTGTGCGTTACACAGGAAAGCTGGGAAATTTGTTTTAAAGGGAAGGATCGTGAATATACAGGCGGACCCAATGTTAGAGGGAGGCCAGATATGTTTCATGCGCCGGCTAATGTATTCTGACACACCCGATACTGCCTCGGTAATTGTCAAATGACCGATACTGATGGTTGGGCCTTGTTCCAGCGGGTTGTAATTCTGCCTTCCCGACACCCGCACCAGTATGATTGTTAGGCCTTGGGTTGTAATTCTGACCCAGAGTTTTACAGCATTGTGGTTGTAGGACCTTGTTCTAGTGGGTTGTAACTCTGACCCAGAGTTCTGCACCAGTGTGGCTTTTAGTTAGGCTTTATTCTGTGGGTTTAATTGTGACCCAGAATTCTACAACTGTGTTTGTTGGGCCTTGTTCTGGTGGGTTGTAACGCTGGCTGAGAGTTATACACCAGTGCGGAATGTTAAGCTCTTCCTGTGGGTTGTACTCCTACAACCAGAGTCATGTAGCAATGTGGCTTTAGGGTTTTGTTCCAGTGGGTTGTGTTCCTGCACCACTGTGGATGTCGGACCTCGTTCCAGTGGGTTATGATCCTGCCCACGAGACCGGCGCGTCAGTGTGGTTTTTGGGTTTTGTTCCAGTGGGTTGTGATCCTTGCCTTAGTCCCGCGTCAGTGTGGTTGTTGGGTATCGTTCCAGTGGGTTATTATCCTTGTCCTGCACCAGTGACGAGTGGAGAGTGCATGTAACAGAGGCGGCGGTATATCAGATAGCAGGACTTGGATTAATTGTTTATACCAGATAAGACTTTGGCACCGCCTGGCAGGTGGTGGCACTGAGGACAGACTACACCCTTATGACAGGTGGTGGCACCCTGGACTGTCCACACCGCATGGCAGTCGGTGGCACCCAGGACGGGCAGCTACCCGCAATAGATGGTAACTGTCAGGACTGACCATGGCAGGTGGTGGTGGCACCCAGGATAGACCACATCCCATGGAAGGTGGTGGCAGCAAGGGCAGGACCACACCCCATGGAAGGTAGTAGCGCCCATGCTGGGCTACACTTCTCAGCATGGCGAAGCGTCCATGTCTCAAACGCTCTGTGTCGTCATTCTTTCGTTTATTCTGCTGAAAAGGTTTTCCACCCAAGATGCAATGGCATTACTCAGGGCTAAAATAAAATCTCTTCCGTTGTGTTCTCCTCCAGAAGTCTTTTATTGCACAGCGAGTGTCACTTAGCGCCGCAGTGTCGATGTCATATCTTTTAAGCTCATGAGTAGTTAGCTAGAACGGCTCGCCGACCGGACGGTCGAGTTCATTCGGACAACATTCCGTGGTGCCGCTTTTGGGCAGCCTTTATGAGGCTTGCTGGGGTTTCGACCAGTGTCCAGACGTCCTCCAGACGCTTGACACCGCATGGGATATAGCAGGATGAGTGCATTTGAGGGAGTATTTTCTCTAGTATCCACCTTGAGTTGAGGTCGGCTCTGGTATTCCCGAAGAGAGAAGCCGTGGTAACCGAGAGGTTGAACTGCGGAATGACTATTGCCTGGACTCTTACTGTGCTAATGTTCACTGGTATGACTCCCGGCACACTCACTATTCTCTTGTCTCCACAGGACTTTAGTAAGTGGGTTGAATAGTTTTTGAATAGTTCTGTGTCTGGTTATTGCGTATTTAAGCGTAGCAAACTCGATACGTTGCTGAAAGTTTTTGTATTTGAATTCTGTTGAAGTGGACGAATATTTTCGCACACACCCTGCCCACTTGTTAAGGCGAGAGAGACCGGTTTTCCAGCGGAAGGCCGCGACGACACAAAGGCGCTCACAAGCAGTGGTCCAAATCTGAAGCGACTATACTACGTACCCCACACAGCCCATCCTAGGACGTCAGCGCGCCCTGCTGCCTTGTTCTGGCCCGTAGGGTGCACCGCGGGAGTCCTGATGGTGGAGAAGCTCTTGTGGTGCACAGGACAGCGACAGCAGTCCCCTAGTACTTCGGCAGCGTACCATCTTTAACGATACTGCTGCAGACACACATATGCACTCTCGGTCTACATATAAAACTGGTGCAGCACATTTAGATGCAGGGCTAGGCGCACGAAACTCGGTCAGTGCATGTATGATTAGAGCTGAACGTAAGAGCTCCTCAAGTTAGAAGATACGAACCCTTTAAGCGCTGCACTGCGCGACCGTTAGGTGTGAGGTGTCTTGGCTTTCAATCATGACCCTAAGTTAGGGGTCGGGTGGAACGCAGGGCCGTCATACCTTGAGGTCCTGCCCTGTGCTCGGTGGTCGTACCGTTGTGCTCAAAGTTAAACTAGAACTGCGTATTATACAGCCGAAGGGACGAAATAACATAGAACATGTAAGTTAGGTTAGACGCATATAGAAAAACCTAATAGTATAGAAGTTAAATTAGCTCGTGTTGGTGTTGTGACTAGGATTGCGCGTGCAGGGCAAGATAAGCTGTAAGAGAACCATGAAAACGCGACACAAACGATGAGTTTTGTGCAAACGAAGTAAAGAATTCACATATGATTGCATTCTGGTTAATATAAGGCCGGATCTACGATTAAAATGAACACTAGGTAACTGCGCATGCAAAATCGGGTTTTATTCTCTTCTTAGATCTACATATATGGAATATATCGCTTGGAAATCTGCGAAGAGAGTTACGTGGTTGGTAAGGCAGCTGCTGCAGTATGTTTGTATTGTAGAAGCATATTTAGTAAACTGAAATACATACTAAGCCTAAGCCGAGTAAATATAAAACTGAGTTCGATGTGTGGGCAGGGTTAAAATTGGATTCTGCTCGGACGTTCTCGTAATTTTAGATTCTTTCCATTAAGTTCTCTCAGTAGATTAGGTATCTTAATGTATTACATATATCTACTGATAGCATCGTAATAATATCTTAGTCTGGCAGTCATTGGTCGGTCGGTTATATCGTGTTTTAGGCTTAATGATTGCCGTGCTCATTAAGGCCGAGGAGAACATTTTATATCGAACGAAATAACTTCTTCAGGTTTTCAAGATACTTTTAAGACCAAAGAGCTCTCAATGCTCATGTAATCCCTTGCAGTAATAGTATAAGCTGAGTGAAGTGATTTTCTCAGATATGTTTTCTCCCTTGCGCGCGTCTTGACCCACAATGCACTGCGATTGCGCTAATTTTATCTTCGGTCCGCGTAGGCTTGATCTTTGTGAATTTTTTTTTGGATGTAATTCTGTTACCTGGAGACTTCTGTATATCAACAGTAACTAATGTCATAGAGGAACATGTAATAGATATTGAATGTAAATTAAATGATCCGTAATCTTTTCAATAAAGAAATTTGGAGCTGAAATCAAATGGTTTGACAGAAGGTTCCAGAATTTTTCGCTTGACGTTAAGTCTGTTTTGGTGAAAATCAGCAGCAATATATATATATATATATATATATATATATATATATATATATATATATATATATATATATAGTGTTGAAGGGTCTTCCATTTTCTGTTTTATCTAATGATGTCTGTCTTCATAGCAAGAAAGGCTGGACTTGAACAACCCTAGAGTACAAAAGTGGTTTGCGATGGGGATAACACCAACCGCCACTTACGACTGATTGAAGCATGGAAGTTTTGCTTTATTAAAAGGCGCGATTCATGAGGCGACCTTGTGACTAAAAGGGGCATGTATGGCGAAAGTAAAACACACACTCACACACACACACACACACACACGCAAAGTGACAGAATAACAAGAATGTAAATTGTTCCTATTACACAGACACGGACACATCTCTATATGTACAGGAGATACAACGTACAGTTTATGTCGCCGGAGCCTTGGCTGTAAGATGGAGTGTAGAGGTGAGTGCTACAAGCTGTAGCTATATTCGTGCCAGAATTAATGGTTTCTCGTATATTGCGTGCGACATTTTCCCATTGGCCTAGAGACATCGAGTCTCTGGTCGCCGGAAATGAATGGGTAGTCAGTCGTGTGCCAGACAGAGGCTTGAGATGGTCTCAGGAGATGTGGGAGCTGCCTTAAAACAAATTATAAATAAGTTTATGGCTTTGGGATCGACTGAGTCCCACGGGTGATGCTCCGACTTTCCTAATGGTTATATATATATATATATATATATATATATATATATATATATATATATATATATATATATATATATATAT
>JAYMFT010126457.1:0-13133 GCA_038088735.1 Panulirus argus | reverse complement strand
ATGTTACAGTAATACCAAGTATGTTCATTGAGTCAAGAGGTGGAATTACAGAACCGTTAAAGGAGATACGAGAGTTGTGAAATGTATGGGGTAAACCATGGAAAGGTCTAAGGGGCCTGGATGTGGATAGGGAGCTGTGGTTTCAGTGCATTACACCTTAGAGCTAGAGAATGAGTGTGAGCGGATGTGGTCTTTCTTTGGCTGTTTCCTGGCTACCTCTCTGATGCAGGGGTGGCAATGTCGTTTCCTGTGGGGTAGGATGCTGCCAGGAATGGATGAAGGCGAGGAAGTATGAATATGTACATGTTTACATATGTATATTGTATGTATATGTAGTATGTGTATGTATATATACATGTATATGTATATGCACAAAATCACAACACGCGTGATTCTATAAATGTTGAAAAGCTCACATGGAAAAGGGAACATGAGATCCTGAGTGCTTTCGTGCAATAACACATCTTCAGAGGACAGTTACTGTCCTCTGAAGATGTGTTAATACACAAAAGCGCTCAGGATCTTATGTTCCCTCTTACATGTGGTTTTTTCAGCTTGTATGTATATGTATGTACATGTATTTGCATGTATGTGTATATATTTGTATATGAGTGGATGGGTCTTTCTTTGTCTGTTTCCTGGTGCTACCTCACTAATTTGGGAAATGGCGATCATAATAATAATAATAATAATAATAATAACAATAATAATAATGATAATAATAATAATAATAATAATAATAATGATAATAATAATAATAAAAGATTTAGGCTCTTGTATTTTTTTGGATCAATGTATCATTGATCATTTATGGAAATTGTTAGGAAATTCTCTTTTGATTGCAGGAGTTAGCATTTAAAATGAATACAAAGTGATTTATTTGGTTAATATTTCAGGTGAAGATACAGGGAAGATGATTTATTATTGTAGGAGAATGATTTTTGCATGTGTGTATGAGGGTAGTAATGAGACAAGAAGCATTACTCTTACTTAATATATCAACAAAGTATACATAGTGAAAATTTAATGACTATATTAATGCAAACTCCACAGTTTACTATAGGTCACTGTACATAATTTGGGGATATGTCTATAAACAAATTGAAAGACTGTATGCACTTGATTCACTCCTTGTAAAAGGGATAATGTTGAAGATTATGAATGAATAGTGGTTGATATAAGGTTAAAAGTAGATTTATTTGTTTTGATTTATATCACTTCAGATATTTCAGAAATTCTTTCTCCAACATTTGGGTTTTATGCTCTTGGTACCAAAAGGAATGAGACACTTAACTGTATGCAGAGAGCTAAACAAGATCATAACTTTCAGGTACATGCCACGTGATGGTATAATTCCTTTGACTGAGATTTGGCCTGGAAGTGAGCTAAGAACTCTTCGAACTGGTCATGTCACTGCATATCTGTTTAATCACAAAGTGTTTCGGTAAGAAAGAATTCATTGCCTGTTTTTATCACGTCACTTATTTGATACACAAATTTAGGGTCTTTTGCCTGCTGAAATATAGAAATCTATTTTTGTTAGAAAATACATTTCTGCAGGTCTAGCAGACCTGATCCTAGCTGGTCCCATTAAGTGATGGTGATGTCTGAGACCCACTATTAGGGAAAAATGATCTGTAGGCTTATTAAAATAATTTATATCTTCATTAATATTGTTCGTGTTGCTTATAAGAGATAAGGTGAGAGAATAGCAATGAACTTCATTGAGAATAAGAAATTGTTTTGTCAGGAGGAGAATAGTGTTAAGAAAATTAACCACAGGGAAATCAGATGAAGAAGTGGTATCAGGCAAAGAAATAGTGGAAAAGAGAGGGAGTGAATGTTTTGAAGAACTGTTGAATATGTTGGATGATAGGGTGGTGGGTATGATGTGTTTGGGACAAGTTGGCATGCAGGGTGATGGAGTCATGGTGAAAAGAGAGGAGGTAGTGAAAGTCTTTGACTGGATAAGGTGTGGGGAAATGGCAGGAATGAATTGTATTACTGTTGAGTGTACAAGGAAGAGGATGACAGTGTTGTTGTTTGGTTGGTCAGGCTGTTCCACATTTGTATGACCAAACTGAGATGTTTGAGTAGTGCCCTCATATAAAGGTGAGGTTAGTAATTGCTTGAATTACATAGGCATGAATTTGTTGAGTATATGGGAGAGTGGTGATGACATGCTCAGAATATCTGACTGTGAAGGAGCAGCTCATTTTCTGGAGAGGTGGATCAGACTGAGTGGAAATACTCATAGGGATAGTATGAATTCATCATATATTCTGATGCTCTTGTAGAGAGTATATTAGCATCTCCCAATTTGTGAATCCCCTTGTGAATAGCATGGTGGGTGAGATTGCCAGCCTCCTTTCACAGTACAAGAGAGAGAGACATACACATCCCACATGGGGCTGTGTTCAGAATTAACTGACTTAGACCTCCCAGACAAGTTTCAAAGCTATGGGCACTAGCATGGCCTATGTGATTGCTCTTAGGCACTCTGAAGTCAAATTTAAGCTAAAATCATTAGTTGATACTTACTAAAATCATAGCATTCGTACTTCACTCACATACAGAAATTATCATTTGTTGAAAACAATATGGAATTAGTAATAGCCTTGATATGCTCTTTACAAACTAGTCCATGGTAAAAGATTTTTGGTAGAGATAATTACATTGCACATAATTTTGCATCTGCAATAATTTGCTGCTAATCTCTTAAGCAGTTTTCCACATTTCAGTGTCCTGGCCTTCATAGAATTATCTGTTGTATTACTTTCTGCCATAGTCACACAGATTATGAAAGTGTGTCACATATTCAACGTATATGATGAAGAATGGTTGTAATATTTTTTTTGAAGGAACAGACTAAGCTTATTATAGAGGATCATTTTTTTATGTTAAAGGCTCTGAATACAAATGAAAGTCTTCATTTAGGCCGTGCCATAAATTGAATATAGAATGTGCTAAGCAGGAAGAGAAGTAAGGAGAGAAGAGGAGAATTAATATGAGTTTTGGAGGAACTAGGAAACCTGCCTTTTGAAATGAGGTAGGTTGTAACACCAGGGAGAGACACAAGAAGATAAAAATTTACAAACATAATTAGAGGGAAGCAAGCAAACATCCCTGTGGCTTGCCCTTAAG
The DNA here is from genome assembly GCA_038088735.1 of Panulirus argus. Classification (NCBI taxonomy): domain Eukaryota; kingdom Metazoa; phylum Arthropoda; class Malacostraca; order Decapoda; family Palinuridae; genus Panulirus; species Panulirus argus. The sequence goes on along the minus strand of JAYMFT010126457.1, from coordinate 9,989 downwards.
CTTTTGGCTACACAGTAATCATGTGCTGCAGTGGCAGTATGAAGTGGAGTAGCTTTTGGCTGGAGCCCATGTGCAGCACTTTTTTCACAGCAGAAACCAGATAGCTGTTTATTGAAGAGGGAAGGAAAACCAACACTACAACATAGGGCGAGTAGATTTAGGAAGCTTATGAGTCAGATTGAAGTGGATGTAACTATGTCAGTTATGTATATAGTGCTAGTACTTTTCTGGCAGTGGGAGTTGATCTCCAAATGAAAAGAAATCAGCCCTTTGTATAACTGGAACAACTGTACAAAAGGAAAAAAATTTGGCATGTGAATGGGACTTTCAGTTTCTATAGGGAAGACAGCTATTTGTTCTATGTAAGGTTTATAAGATGGACCAGATGTTATGATGATACTAAGTATTTTTATAGTGGTAAGTGATGGAATCATAGTCAGAAAGATAAATGGGAAGAAATTAGGCTTTAGAGGCATTAAATTTGTCAAGGTTACATCTGTCCCATTGGGAATTCTTGTTCAAATTTGACTGTATAGAAGCAGTTGTGACAAGTTAAGACATAGATCAAGCATGATGGAGCAGATTTTAAAGATGTATAGGAATGTTATGTTATGTTGTCAGTGTGTTAGTAGATAAGTTATTTGTTAAAGAAAGGAAATCATTGATATATAGGAGAAATTCTGAATACACTGCTGTTGATAAAGAGAGATAGAGATAGACTGGCAAAAGAGGAAGCTAGTTATGAGAGAACAGAGTGAGGGTAGAAAGCCTAAAGAGGAGAGCTTAGAGATCAGACTGCAGTGCCATGCCCTTCTAAAGCTTTTAGCAACTGGATTCCTCAAAGTCTTGCAGAGATTATGGCAAGGTATGAGTAAGATTGAGGATATCAACACAGCATATTACTCAGTGAAGGCCATACTGATGACCAGAGAGAATACTGAGATTCATGATGCTTAAGGGAATGTGAGTTAAGGAGAGGTTGTAAAAGTAGAAATCAGAGCTACAGGATGATAGTTAGAAGGGTTAGAAAGGTACTTTTCTTTAAGATGAAGAAAGGATATTTATGAGTTGGAGTAGAATGACAACCATTGCTGGGTCTGATGGAAAAGCAAAATATAGGAGCAAGATTATTTACAAGAGTCCCATACCAACCACAGGAGTTATGTTTCTGGACGACCTTGTGATTGCCAAAACCATGGTTGGTAAGGGAAATGGGAAAATGAATGTAAAGGGGAATTACCCTTAAGAGACATGCTTTAAGTCTTGAATTAAGCACTTCAGGCCAAAAATAAGCATGTTATACTTAGACAATAGTTTACACTCTTCTCTATGGTTCATACTGTTGACTTGCTAACTACAAAATGTCTCACAGCAGATGCAACACTTCCACTATGTGTAAGGTGATCAAGTAAGTTCACTGTTTGGCCTAAACACATCACATTGTATATAAGGGCAAAGAGCAGCAAAAAAGATAGAGTTACTGATATTAAAAGTTTATGTAAAATTTACATAAGGAATTCCTCATTTAGAGAGAGTCATATTTAGAAAGAACACTGGTATTGCATGGATGATAAGGTCTTGGTGATACAGTGATCTCACTCACACAGTGCTGTGTGCATCATTTTTTCTCCACTGCAGTGCATCCAATAAGGCTTGGCTAGAATATTTCTACAACTACAGTAAACCCTTGATTTGACAGACCCCGACATAATGGATTTCGGATTTAACGGACCGGGTGAATAATAATACATTGATTAATAATAACTGAAAAAATTAAGAAATATTAATAAAATCTGCACAATGTGCATTTCATATCGCTATTGTTTTTGGTAGCATGGGGTATACTAGCTTTACTTTGGTCTCAGTCTGCCTCAAGCTGTCGTGTGGTCAGGTTGTATACAGAGAATTGTGACTTTATTTATCAAATAATTTTGCAGTCCTTACAATTCAAAATGGCATCAAGTGATAGAGGAGATAAAAGAAAGTGTGTGAACTGTATATTATATAAAAAGATAGTTACATTCAGTTTAATGGACTTTTGGCATTAACGGCCACCCCTTCCCCTATTAGTCCGTTAAATCGATGGATTACTGTACATGATATTTCTCTTTTGAAAAAAATATACTGCAGTTACTCAGAACTTCTTGCTATGATTGATAAAATGTTATACATTATCTTGAAGATACATAATCAGAACCACAGTTGACAGTACTATGTTGAGCATGAGACTTCTCTGAATATTGAGAAGTAAATGGAAAGACTTTTTGTAATAGGATTTCATGATGCATTTCCTTTAGCATTTTCTAAGTATGATTTACTAGTTGATCTCTTTAGCTTTGATAGATATTAGTAAACTGTAATTATGTGTCAACTGAAACTGTAAAGAGTGAATTAGAATAGGGAACAGTGAATGATTTGATGATATTCCTTCTTTTGCTTTTTTCAGGCAAGCCATCACAGACTCCTTTGATCGGGTAATAGGAAAATATCATAGCTGAAATGTCTCTGTTTGGGACATCGTCTGTCATCATGTTTTTTCTGGTTACAAAATAAGATTTTAATTTATGGGCATGCTTTATCTAGAAATAACACCCTTTTGGGGTGAGATTTTGCACTGCCATTTTGCCTTACAGAGCAAAATGCTAATCATGACCATGTATATAAGAGTTTCAAGTTATGAGCCCTTTGAATATGTATTAGTCACAATCAGAAAGATAATCATGTGAGGTATTGAACTAATTCATATTAAGTAATGTGACTGCATCATGGTAGCTTATTAATATGAATGCACAAAATTCCCAGTCAGGAGTGGGCTTTCAAAGCTAGTGTTAGTGCCTAACCTGGAAATATTACACATAAAAGCTGAGCATTGCTCTCTTTATTTGTCTTTCTCTTCTGCCTTTGGCACAGGGGTTAAATTTTAATGCTATCTTGTTATGGAAATGTGTCACATGTTCTAGAAAAAGCTGATTTGCCTTGTAGAATTGTACATGCTCTTCTTATACATCTATCTCTTCTGCATTTGGCACATGAGTTAAATTTTAACACTCTCTGGTAATGGAAATGTGTCACATTTTCCACAAAAAGCTCATTCGTCTTGTAGAACTGTATAGCTAAAATCCATATATTCAGAGTACCAGATTATTGATTCAAGTAGTATCTGAAGTGTTCAGTGGGACCTAAAGCTAATAATCATTTAGTTGCATATACTTTTGTAGTTTTGCTACTTTTATATAAAACATGACGTACAATTTGCGATCCAGAATGCTCTTAAATGGTGAAGGACAGAAAGGAAATTTGAAAATTCTCAAAGCTGTCATGCATTGAATAAGAGGCTTCTTGTGTGATCAAACTAATTCTTAGGAAATCTGGGTCACATTTTGAAAATTATGTAGGATTGCATCTTCATAGGTAGGTCATATTTCCAAGAGCAGCATTGGTTATAGAAGGTATCCGTGTGGGGAATTTTGATCATCACTCAGAACTTACCGTTGAAAATGTAGCTCTTTAAGTCTGTCTGTCTGTCATTTTATCATCATTAACTTCATTCTCAGTTCCATGGGATGTATCAGGAACTGACAGTCTCCTACATGACTCACATACATCTTTAGCCCACACTTTCAGACTTATACAAGCACTTCTTACTTTTCAACTTTGCACACATAGTGAGACCAACATCATCATTATCTTCAAGTGAGTAAGGGATATTGTGGGTGAGTAGCTGGCTGTATCAATAGATGCAATATTTTCAAAATGTACTATTCATAATTCTAGGATTATTTCATACTCCTTTATATTATTCACTAATTCAGCTTGAGATTCAATGCTGTTTGTAGTACTTTGACAAATCTCTGATTGTAAGTTATAAAAAGTTTAATGTGGGACCTTCCTGTCTTTTTATTATGGTGCCAAGTGTTATGTAGTCATGGCTACGAATAAATAAATTTTGTAGATATAAAGCTCTTTTTGACAGTAGTTTGGAACAGGTTCATTGAATAATAATTTTTAAAAAATCAGGTTAAGGAAATGAGAGTCTGGAACTGAAATGGTAGGACTGTAATCTGTTAGATGTCATGAAACTGTTGTATTAGATTATGGTCTTTCTTTCAAGAATACTTAAACTCCCATCCTTTTCTTATTATCCATTATTGAACAACCCTTCTTTTTTATGGATTTTTATTTGGGGTGTCAGGATTTTGCAACTTTTGAAAATTTGAGTATCAACACTTTTAACATTCTCTCCCTTTTGTAACAAGACTATTAGCATCCTTCCACTTCATGAATAAGGTAAGTGTAGCCATCTTTTACCTGCTGTGAATATCATTGGAAAATTTGCAAGCTAAAGTATTCAGTATATTAAAATGCAGTGATGAGAGATAGGGCCCCATGACTGTTGTAAGACTTCCTTCCCAAACTGTACTTATGGGTACTTACGTACAAGTGAGCATAGAGAGGATTAATTGTTGGGGCCTGGAGATGTAGTGCTTCTTGAAAGTATTATTATTTGAGGAGTAGAAAGGGAAAAATGCAGGGGTGGTTCTTTCAGAGGGCTTTTATTTATAGTACTGTAAGATGCAGTTGCCATTCAGAGAGTTGAGTCTTAGACTTTGCTTAAGGATGAGGCAATGTGGAAAAAGGCTTCAATATGATTACTATCCAGCTCAAAATAAGCTTCAGGATTCTGGGTGTCAGAGGGACATGGGAGTCGACTTCATCCCTAACTTGTTATCAGAGTCTCACATTTGGAGAATAATTATGGAAACAAACTGTATTTTGGCAAACAGCAGAACAGTATATGAATAAGGAAATATTTAGCTAGAAGTTTATATCCTACTTAAGGCCAAAACTAGAATGTATTTCTCAGGGTTGGTCATCACATTTAAAGAAGCAAAATTAGCTAATAGAGAAGGTCTAGAGAAGGGCAACAAAGATGGTGCCAGAATTAAGAGAGCTAAATCACAGGGTAAGGCTGGAGGTTTAAAATGTACCCACCTTGCAAGAGAGAGGAGTGAGAAATGACATGCTCACAACCTTTTAGGTTTAAAACAGATCAGTGAAACAGGTAGTGAGCAGTTCTTCAAGTGATGTATGGATAGAGCAACCAGAGGACATAAATTGAAATTAAAACAAGAAACTTGTTAAAGAAAATTGTAAATACTTGTAAGTGCTTTTATAGTATGAGATTGGTGGATGAACAGAATAGAGTGACTGAGGACATGGTTAATGCAGACAGCATATATAGATTTAAGAAGTTACATGATAGTGGAAAATATTCAAGAGATGGGGTTCCATGAGCAAAAGTACCTCCTCCCACATTAAAGATAGGTAAACACACACACACACACACACACACACACACACACACACACACTGTATATAGGAAAATTTCTTTTATTTCAGTATGTTAGAGAACGTACTAGGATGAGATCTTGGATATTGAGAATACTATGTATGATACTCCGAGTGAAAAAAGTGATCATGAAATGCTCAAGTTTGAGAATATGATCATTTAGGATATTAAAAAAAGCAGAAGTGGGATAAGACATAGAGGAGATATATTCATAGAAACTACACAAATGGAGCTCATTGTCCAGGAACCAGGGTTTGTGGCGAGAGGTTCTGTGAAATGTACAATGCAGGAGTTGAAACAAGAGAGCATCTCAAAAAAAAAAAAAAAAAAAAAAAAAAAAAAAAAAAAAAAAAAAAAAGAATAGTTTAATAAAAGATGTGAAAAAGCAGAGGAGCTTCAAGATTTGTGGTGATGAAGATATAGATGGCTCTCCAACCAGCCAGTGTTTGCAAGGTTAAAGAGAGCAAGAAACAAGTACTTTAGGATAAGAAAGTGGAAGAATGAAACTTATAAGAAAAGAATGCTGTGGGTAAAGTTGGAGAAAATCCAAAACATTTCCATAAGTTCACCAGGAGTCATTTGTCAGTTAGAGAGCAGCTGATCAAGCAAAGAGATTCAGAGGGAAGAATTGTTGAGGATGATGTAAAGATATGTGAAGAATTTTATAAAAAAAAATGTTCTAATAGTAAAAGGACTATATTACCAACACCAGTGAGATGAAATAGGGGGGAGAATATAGAAAACATTGAAATATCTAGAAAAGACATTAACAGAATACTTAAAAGTCTTGATGCATGCAAGACTCTTGGTTCTGATGAAATGTCACCATATGTGCTGAAAATCTATACAGATATGATAGATAAACTTGTTGAAATACTGTTCAGGGTGTGGCTGGAGAGAAGCAGAGTGCCAAGGGAATGGAAAAGGGCAAATGTCATACCTATCCATGTGATAGGAGACTGGGAACAAGCACTGAACTACAAACCTGTCTCACTGATGAGTTGGTATATATGGTTCTGAAAAAGGTAATTAGTAGCAAATGGTTGACTTCCAACATAGGAGAAATTACTTGAGCGAGAGACAGCATTATTTTAGGGAAAGGTGGTAATGTGTAATAAACCTCTTAGATTTCTCTGAGAGTGAGCTCTGTCTTGGACAAAGGGGAAAGCTGGGTGGGTTGTTTTTATATATACAACCAGAAAGCATTTGACACTGTACAGCATGGGAGGCTGATCAGTAACCTGGATCACTAGACAGGAATCAGGGGGAAATTCCTTTAGTGGCCAGAAGATTATCTCAATGGAAGGGAACAAAGGACACATGTCAGAGGAGCCTTTCTAAAGGTTCAAGGTGACCAGAGGAGTGCCACAGTGTTCTGTTCTGGGACCATTACTTTCCCTGATCTATATTAAGGACTTGCTGGAAGGTATGAACTCCTACCTGAATATGTTTGCAGATGGTGCAAAGGTCATGAGGGAAATGAAAAGTAGGGAAGATTACATCGGATTGCAAGGGAACTTAACAGACTCCCAAGTTGGTCTGATACATGGTTGATGAAATTCAACCCAAGCATATGTAAAATAATGAGGATGAGAGAGATTGAAAGCAAGCCTCTACATGATATCTATCTATCTAGGTGGAAATAAACTTCAGAATATTGTGTATAAGGAGGACTTGGGAATTATCATCATCCCAAACCTGTCACTAGAGTCCTTAATTAATTATGGAAGCAAACTGTTGTCCAGCAAATATTAGAATAGCTTTCAAGTATATGGATAAGGAAGCATTTAGCAAATTGTTCATATCCCACATAAGGCCAAAACTAGAATATGTTTCTTAGGTTTGGTTACTGCACCTAAAGAAGAACAAAAAGCTGACAGACTAGATTCAGAGGAGGGCAACAAAGATATCAGAAATAAGAGAGCTTGAGTAATGGAGGAAGAGAAATGGTGGAAGGATGTGTGGAATGGTCTATGCAAGAGAGGCATGTAAGGACTGGGGTAAGTGGAGACTCTTTTGCAGTGGTCATTCTCTTGATGAGAATTCCCAGAGGGAATGGGCAGCAGAGATATTGATAAATATTTTATTGTATTTTTTATCACACTTGATCGCTGTTTCCCTTGTCAGCGAGATAGCGCCAGGAAACAGATGAAGAAAGACCCATCCACTCATGTACACATATACATGCATACACATATATGCACAATACATACATATACATACTAACATGTACATACATACATATACATACACATGCATATACACATATAAACATATACATATCCATACTTGCTTGCCTCCATACATTCCAGGCACCACCCTGCCCCATAGGAAACAGCATAGCCACCCCCTGCGTCAATGAGGTAGCACTTGGATACAGATGAAACAAGGTCACGTTTGCTCACACTCAGTCTCTAGCTGTCATGTGTAATGCACCGAAACCACAGCTCCCTACTCGCATCCAGACCCCACAGACCTTTCCATGGTTTACCCCAGACGTTTCACATGCCCTGGTTCAGTCCATTGATAGCATGTCGGCTCCTGTGTACCACATCATTCCATTTCACTTTATTTTGTGCACACCTTTTACCCTCCTGCGTGTTCAGGCCCTAATTGCTCAAAATCTTTTTCACTCCATCCTTCCACCTCCAATTTGGTCTCCTCCTTCTTGTTCCCTCCAACTCTGACACATATATTCTCTTTGTCAACCTTTCCTCACTCATTTGTTCCTTATGTCCAAACCATTTCAACACACCCTCTCCTGCTCTGTCAACCACACTCTTTTTATTACCACACATCTCTCTTACCCGTACATTACCTACTCGATAAAACCATCCCACACCACATATTGTCCTTAAACATTTCATTTCCAACACATCCACCCTCCTCCATACAACTCTTATCTATAGCCCATGCCTTGCAACTATATAATATTGTTGGCACAACCGTTCCTTCAAACATACCCATTTTTGCTCCCAAGATAATGTTCTCTCTTTTCACACATTCTTCATCGCTCCCAGAACTATCGCCCCCTCCTCCACCCTATGACTCACTTCCACTTCCGTGGTTCCATTCGCTGGCAAGTCCACTCCCAGATATCTAAAACACTTCACTTTTCTCAATTTTTCTCCATTCAAACTCACATCCCAATTAACTTGTCCCTCAACCCTGCTGAACCTTATAACCTTGCTCTTATTCACATTTACTTTCAGCTTTCTCCTTTCACACACTTTTTCAAACTCAGTCACCAACTTTTGCAGTTCCTCACTCAAATCAGCCAACAGTGCTGTATCATGGGCGAACAACAATTGACTCACTTCCTTGGCCCTCTCATCCCCAACAGACTGCATACTCACCCCTCTCTCCAAAAGTTGCATTTACCTCCCTTACCACACCATCCATAAACAAATTAAATAATCATGAGGACATCACACACCTCTGCTGCAGACCGAGCTTCACTGGAACCAATCACTCTGCTCTTTTCTCACTCGTACACATGCCTCACACCCTTGATAAAAACTTCTCACTGCTTCTAGCAGCTTACCTCCCACATCATATATTCTAAAGACCTTCCATAAAGCCTCTGTATCATCCCTATCATATGCTTTCTCCAGATCCATAAATGCTACTTACAAATCCATCTGTTTTTCTAAGTATTTCTCACATACATTCTTCAAAGCAAGACACCTGATCCACACATCCTCTACCACTTCTAAAACCACACTGCTCCTCCGCAGTCTGATGCTCTTTACATGCCTTCACCTTCTCAATCAATACCCTCCCATACAGTTTTCCAGGAATACTCAACAAACTTATAACTCTGTAGTTTGAACAATCACCTTTCTCCTTTGTACAATGGCACTATCCATGCATTCCACCAATCCTCAGGCATTTCACCATGACTCAATAATACATTGAATATTCTTACCATCCAATCAACAACACAGTCACTCCCTTTCTTAATGAATTCATCTGCAATAACATCCAATCCTGCCACCTTGCTGGACTTCATCTTATTCATGGCTTTCACCTCCTCCTCTCCCTTCACCAAACCACTCTCCTTGACTCTCTCACTTCACACACCATCCCAACCAGTACTCCCTACAATTGCCACTCAATCATCAAACACATTCAACAATCCTTCAAAATACCACACCATCACTTCTTATCACTTCCCCCTTGCTCCCTCAACCAGTGTTCCCACTTGTTCTCTTGTCTTACGCACATTATTTACCTTTTTCCAAAACTTCTTTAATTCTCCCCAAACTTTAACGATACTCTCTCACCCCCGCTCTCATTTGCCCTGTTTTTCAACCTTTGCACCTTCCTCTTCACCTCCTGCCGCTTTCTTTTATACATCTCAAAGTCATTTGCTTTTTTTCCTGTAAGTGATGTCCAAACACCTCTTTTTTCTCTTTTACTAACAGCTTTACTTCTTCATCCCACCACTCACTACCCTTCCTAATATGCCCGCCTCCCACTTGTCTCCTGCCACATGCTTCTCTTGCACATGCCATCACTGCTTCCCTAAATACGTCCAATTCCTAACCCACCCCCCTCACTTCACTTGCTCTCACCTTTTGCCATTCTACACTCATTCTCTCCTGATATTTCTTCACACAAGCCTCCTTTCGAAGCT
>JAYMFT010126446.1:0-13133 GCA_038088735.1 Panulirus argus | reverse complement strand
AGACGCTCCAGCCGGGACCTCCTTCGCCAGCCGAGTTACCATGGGATCCAAGACCGATGCTCAGTGTCTGTCTGGCTCTGATGGTAAGTCTGGAGTTCCAGGGTTGTATTTCCAGGGATATGTCAGTGGTCCACAGGACGTGTAGGAGAAGTGTTCTGGTGTCTGTAAGAAGTAAGATCATTAGTAGCTTGGTGAGGGACTTGGCCTGTGTTGAGGTTAATGGCCGTGTCTTTAGGTGTCGTACTAGTGTACGTGTGTATGATTGCTTGCAGTTGTGTGTGTGTGTGTGTGTGTGAGTGTGTGTGTGTGTGTGTGTGTGTGTGTGTCTGTCTGTCTGTCTGTCTGTCTGTCTGTCACTTCCATGCACATGAATTGATAATAGAAAAGTGTAAATAAAATAAAGAAAGATCTTTATATAGAGCTATAAGGAGATACCTGTTAATAAAGAGACAGGCAGATAGAGAATGTGTGCGTGCGTGCGTGAGTGTAAACAAACAGGGTACATTCGCGACCAGCTTTTCTTTCTCTGTCCCTGCCTGTACCCCTGACACGAGACGAGCTCCTAACCCGACGCCGACTCTCTTACACTGGCTAATTCACTGCGTACCGATGACCACGGCCACAGTACACTCAAGAGGTAATCTACCGTGTTAACGATCTACGTGATGAATCTGAATGTTGCAGTGCTTCTTCTTCGGAAGGATCCAGGGGCCTCTGAAGGCAGGACTTTTGTTAGTCCTTCTGAAGGACATCAGGAAGGTTTCTGCAGGACTTCCAGCGATAAGCGCGAAGTATCACTACATCGGTTGACCAGCGGCACGCCTTATGATGACATCTGCAAAGCCCTTGGCGTATTTTCTAGCCAGGCTTGGCTGACACTTCAACACATCTTCAACAGACATCAACACGGCTTCGGCATGACCACGGCACATCTTCGGACGACTCCGCTAGGGGGCTCTCTGGAACTAAATAACGCGATTTCGACTGTGCTAACAACACCTCAAGAAGGAAATTCCCGGGACTTCACCAGAGTTTCAGCCGGATCTCGTGTTATTTTTTTTTTCTTTCCTTTCTTTCTTTTGAGATACCATTTTTCCCTTTCCAGTGATGCGAGCTGACGACGCAACACAACCGGGTATTGTGTTGACAAGAAATGAGCTGGCAAGTAATCACACTCGGTGCATCATTCTGTGTGTCTGTCTAATTCTGACTTGTCGTAACCTCACTCCACGGGAGGATTTCCGAGTGTCGTTAGCATACACAGCGAGAGGAATATTTTTGGCGCGAATACTCACTTCGAGACAAACATTTTTCCTGGAGTGAAAATTCACTTTAAAGAAAATTTCTAATTTTCAGAGGAAATTTGCTCCAATTTAGACTTATAAAAATGGAGATTTTCCCTGGTATCTTCACGCCATCACAATGAACGATTGATTACGCACGGAGGGAGTGCGTCCCTACCGAGGGTACGGCCACACACCTCACAGAATGTGGCTAGACGAGATGTGTCGCGGGTGGCTGGAAAGTCCCACGTCTCTCGTAACACAGAGTCTCCCTGGAAAAGCATCCTGAAGCAATATTCGCCCACGAACCCAATTTACTTTCTACTTTTTGAATCGATTAAAATCAAACTTGATTTCCAAGGTTTTACCACGGGAATAACTCGGGCTGGAGCTCTAAACAAGACAACAAAAAATATATATATCTTCCTAGAATGATAACCTGAGGCCATTTGGTGCTTGGGAGACGCACAACTTTTCCTTGTCCGCTAAACTGCAAGGAATCTGATTTGCACTAACGATGACAACTGTACTGTTGTTACTGCATGTACCACTTAAAGCCGTTCTGTTGTAGAATCAACTTACAATCCGGAGCAACCTTTTCCATTTCATTTGTTTCTCTTTTTTTTTTTCCTCGGTTCATTTATACACAGCAGCTGTTTGTTACTTTGTTCCGTACGTAGAGATCAGTTTGAATTTTTGTATCTCTTATTTCCCTTCCACGCTCTCCTTACTCCCTCGTACTCTCTGCAACACACTATCCTCTCCCTCTCTGCCCTTCCGTTCACTGTCATTCCCACACCTCCCACCCTCCATGCCACACTCACTGCCAGAAATCAACCCTTGGGAAAGACTCACAGACTTAAGATCAATCTCTCTAAAAGAGTACAGACTCCGAAGAGATGCGACAAAAATGTTTAAAATACGAAATGATTTCGATAACACGAGAAAAACTTTACACAGTAAGACGTAGATTTCAACGACCAGAAACAACTGCATGAGATAAAATGGAAGGGAATGTAATGGCAAAGTGGGCAAGAGGTTTTCCAGCCGTAGCGTTGTAGAACATTGGAATGAATTACCACCAGATACTGTCAATGCGAAGACTAACAATACCTTTACATCAAATCAAGGCTGGACAGCTACTACGGTGTTATCTACCATCAGTGAAAAATCCTGTTTCAGGAGGGGATAACAAATTTCAAACACTCTGTTTACAAATCATACGATTTTACTTTTTCGTTCAGATCTGAGCCTCCTCTCCGGAGATGCCGACTGCACTTCATGTAAGGAATATTTCCTGTCCACACTTCCCTGTGAAATGTCCAATGCAATCACTGTATTCTCTATATGCTACACGACGTTGTTCTTCAACTTTTTTTTCCTCCGGCCGGTTGTTGAGCCGGAGGGAGCGGTGGGAAGTGCCTTCTACTTTACTACCCTGTTTCTACCACTAATCAGATAGTGACCTCAGGACAATACTACTGTCCTGCAGCAGCTAGCCTCGTCACGGACCATTAGGTCTCCTGTTATGTGACCCCCTCCAGTCTGCTCCTTTACCTCCCTCCCCTATGCGCCCCCAGCACATCCCTCTCATGCGCTCCCAGCAAATCCTTCCCATTCACTCCCAGCACATCCCTCTTATGCAATCCCAGCACATCCCTTCCATGCACCCTTCGCGGCACATCCCTCTCGTAAACAATCCCACCACATTCCTCCCAGTCACTCTCCCAGCACATCCCTCCCTCTCTCCCTCCAGTGCACCCTCTCACGTGTCCCACCCTCCCATGCACACTCTTCCAGCGCCTCCCTCCTCCTCCTCCTCCTCTTCCCTCCCTCCCATGCACACACTCTTGCCCGGCACATTCCACCGTCCCGCCCCCCTCCGCGGCTGGGGCCCCGGCGGGCACACCCAGGACCCACCTTATCACCAACTTATCTCAACCTAAAGCGTGCAAGCATGTGGCCCGGCCGCTGTTGCCAACTGCCCGACGCCGGAACACCCCTCACACCTTCGCCCTATTCCAACTTCCGCGTCACCTCACGCCCGGCTGTGCTCCCTATATGCCACCAGGACATACTATATATATGGGGAATATATTATCGCCTGACTTTACAATCTCGGAGGGGATAATTCACTGAATAAACAGAGGAGCGGGTCGGACCCCCGCGTTGGCAACACCGCGCGGTCCTCGCAATTGCCATATGGCGACCTTACCTCGGAGGGACAGAACCAGTGCACCATTTTTAATTAACTTCCCAGTGCTGTAGGCGTCGCCCGGCCGCCAATCTCTGCACTGCATGACAGCCCCGTCAACCGCGCCTGTTTACTTAGAAATACAGCAGTAGCAGGAACAGCAGGAAGGGGGAGGGGGGTCGTGGGAGATACAGCAGAGAGGGTAAATACAAGAGGCTGTCGGAACACGGCCCACAGCCTCCCGTGCATTGGTGGGGGTGGGGGAATTGTGGTGGCATTGGTGGTGGGGAGAATATTGTGGTGGTGAGGGCGGTGGAGGTTCTATGGGCTGGGGATTGTGGTGGCGGTGGTGGTGGTGAGGGCGGAGGGATGATAATGTTGGTATGGATGGCAGCACCAACAGTGTTGGAGAGAGGGCTGTCTGAACCTGTGGTAATGGTGGTATTGGTGATGAGAACGGTGGTGGTGGTGGTGGTAGTGAGTGTGGTGGTGATGTGGTATTAGAGCAGTGGTGAATCTAATGACGGGAAATAGTGGTAGTGGTGGTAATCAACCCCTGTTATCTCCACCTTATTTCTCTGCTATCTTCCTCACCACATCGCCCTCTGTGTTATCCCTCACTTTAAGTATCTCCCAATTACTTCTACATTATCCTCTTTTCATATTTTTTCTCGTCCAGACTTCAATGTCTGGATCAGGGAAACAGCGCTCACTCCACCGAAAATACAAAATAATCGTGTATTGTATAAGTGCAGAGTATACGTGGAATCCTTTTGGCTGAGCGAAATATAAGCGAAACGCCTACTGGATGAGGCGAATTGCAAGCGGTGAGCCAACTATGGTCAAGAACATTATAAGCGGGATGTGGGTAGTTTTAAGGGTAGAAACTTCTATTGGATAAGCGCAGTTTACGAAAGGTGACTGCTGGCTGATGGCAATTAAGCGGGGGGGGGGGGATCTCGTATAAGCGCAACTCAAGCAAGGCTACAAAATGGGTGATCGTAACACAAGCAGGGCGCTTACTGGAGAAGCACCTTGCAAGCGGGAAATCATGTGGACAAATGTATGTTGGGAAGTCTTCTCTTGGACTTGTGTATGAAAGCCTATTGGACAGACTTACGAAAGCACCGTCGATTATCATTGGACGAAGGTGTGTATCCGTGTCCCTTTCCTGGAGGAACGTATGAAAGAGGGTCGCCCATTGGACCGACGTATGCATGAAGGTGGGTCTCCTATTGGACACGCGGATGAGAGCGGGTTTCTGGCTGGACGGACGCACGGGGGCAAGTGGCCGATTGGTCTAAATCAGGAATGCGAGTCGTCTATTGGACGACGAACGCTGTGTATGTACGTATATATATACATCGAGTCGGGCCAACAGAACTGACCTTAGCTCACCCCAAAAGTATGATGTCTCGAGATGTGCAGAACCAGGGAACGAAATAAAGATTAGCCCCAGTATTCTATCATCTCGTGGAGCAGTAAAAGAAAAAAAAAAGGCGAAAAATAATTAGATCTGTGCGGTAGACATGACATTTTTCATTTTTCCGAGCAGCCATTGTGGCTGGCCATGTCCAGAGCAGCGTCGTGGATATTTAAGACAGGTTTATGGGGTTTCTCCACCACTCACCCCCCAAAAAAAAAAGAAAAAGGAAAAAAAAAAGACTTTTGCACACCCTAGAGGTGAACTGGGCGAATGAACGTTTGGTGTACAGGGGAGCGTGTTATTCACATTCTGGCGGGATCATAGATGTTTGAACAAGCTCCGCTGCTCAGAGGATTGCACGCAAGATGGATTTATCGCATGAACACCAACTACCCCTCAACCCCCCCCCCACCAAGCCAGACGCTCATCTTGGGCCAGCAACCCGCATGGGCAATGTTGATTCTTTGTGTCTTTCTTCTTTTTCTTCTTCTTCTTCTTCTTTACGTAGCTTTCATATTTTGTTATTTTCCCTTCCTCTCTTCTTTTATCTCATGTACACGTCCTCCTCTTTCTTAATCTCTACTTTACTTCGTTAATTCCTCTTCCTTCTCTTCCATTTCCTTTTTCCTATAATCACCTTATTATCTCAATCTCTCATTTTTCTTGTCACCCAAGGATTATGACTACGTCTTCCCTCCATTCAAAACACACACACACACACACACACACACACACACTGTGCAGGGAGGCTACGGAAACGTCCACTTTGCCATGATGTCAAAGGACGTACGACAAACCCTTGTCATAAAGTGAATCCAGCCAGCGCGACATTACCCCTAGCTTTCCATGACACCTGAAGAACTGCTGAGAAACGCAGACCAGAACACGAGTCAAATTCTTCGCCATTTTGACCAGACATCTTTTGCCACTTTAAGACATTTTAATCACCACTCCTTCCCCTTTACCAATAACGGGAGGTTATGTGCTAATGACTGAAAAGTGACTCTTTGTGTCTGACATTTAACGAGGATTTAGATAAAGCGTGAATTTAAAATATTGTCTTTAAAAGCAAAAAGATAAATGAGACCAAACTTTCAACCGATGAGTTTAAAAACAAAATGCCACATGAGATTACAGGCGTAATCGAAGTGATATTTTACACAGTTGATCCAACGCTGTCTCCATTTTCAATGGTTTACGAGATATATAGAAAAAAATTATAAAAACCGAAAAAAAAATTTGGAGACAACTTTCTCATAAGATGACCAATGGAAAATGTATCTGAATTAAAATTACATTACGAAACAGTTTCAAAAAGGCGGTTCAGTAATATATATATATATATATATATATGTATATATATAAGAATCCGTGCCAAAAGAAATGTGACTATTCAGTATATTACAATGCTTCACAATGCAAACAGGTTCTATGTTAAAATTTACAATTCCTCCTGAAGCAGAACAAAATAAAGCTAATTATGAATTTCCACACTCACCAAGATCACACCAAGTCCCCATCCCAGTGATACAATAAATCACAACGTGTTAAATTTACGTATGAAACGTGAAAACTGACAGAGTAATAGAGATGTTTGTATATGATTCTTCTACACATGTTTTCTATAGATACGAGAGCTATTAGGACAGATTTATAGCAAGACAAAATAATAATGATATATGGACTTCACTGAAAGATTTACGATCGTAAATCAAAAGTGTCTTGTCTGAAGATACAATGAGTGTTTAAAAAAAAAAATGGGGTAGGAAATAAAAAACATAAAAAAATAAATCATTTAGATATAGCATGAGCTGGTTTTCGGTCGAAGTGAGGTTAGTCTGGATATCTATAAGGCGATCAGAAAATCTAAATGAGTGTGTTAGTCAGTTAATTAGTGTGCTGATGAAGCGCTTCTTTTCCCCTCCAACTGAGTCAAGCTGGATCCTCCGGTCTTTTGTTAAGAAGTGGATATCGCTTTCAAGTGTGACTCGCGCTACTGACGAAGACGTAAAGATGGTTGTTTGATGAGGAACTTACTGCATGCGAAATAAGGCTAAGCTCACCAAAGATGGAGATGGAGGAAAAAAAAATCTAGTGTTTGGATAAGTTTTCTTTTTCTTGTTTATTTATTACGTGACCAACGAACAGGTCGAGTGATGACCCCCAGTAGACATCAGGCAAAGACTTGCGAAGTTAGGGATGTGTGCAAAATGTTGAAAACTCAGGGGAAGGGACTCCTGGTTAGGGGAGGGGAGGCTTCGAAAGGGGGGATAGGGGGTGGGGTAGGGGGGACCTAGTGTTGGTGGCTCTGAGGGGTAGGGGGTGGGGTAGGGGGTAACTAACACTGGAGGAATGCCTCAGGATTACAAGGTGGCACAATAGTGAAGACAAAGGAAGGAGGGGAAAGTGAAGTGGGACTGGAAATGGATTGGTTGACAGAAGCGTGTGTGTGTGTGTGTGTGTGTTGAAGTGATGAGGCCGTCACATGGTAATCGTCAAACAGAAAATAAAACAAAACAGAATAGGGTGTCAGTGCCCACCATGATGGATCATTCAATATTATTAGTAAAAGTGAGTATTTCACCAAAGAAAAAAAAATATCTAACAAACACATGCACAAAACATGTACAAGGTAAATGCAGACAGCATACATAATTAAGGAACCTGCATGACAGCGGAGAATGCTGAAGAGACGGGGTCCCCGCGAGTTTAAAACTCCCTCCCCAAACAGTTCAAATGGGCAATTAGACACACACACACACACACACACACACACACACACACACACACACACACACGCACACACACACACACACACGCACACACGCACATCATTCTCTTGAAAGAAACTCACAGCTTCATGTAGCTTTCCTCCCTCACTATGTATTTGTAACACCACAAACAACGCATCTCTATCATCCCTATCATACTGTTTCTCCAGATCCACAAATGCTACATACAAATCCTTTCTAATTTCTTAAGTATTTGTCACACAGATTCTTTAAAGCAAACACTTGATCCAGACATCCCCTTACCATTCTTTGAAGACACCTTGTTCCTCCCCAGTCTGATGCTCTCTGCATATCACTGCCCTCTCAGTCATCACCCTCCCATATAACTTAACCTGGCATAGTCAATAAGCTTATATATATGTAATATGAACATTCAGTTTTGTCCCCTTTGCCTAAGGAAACTTAGCAGCCATAAAAATACCAAAATGCTGGTTACTTGCTCAAAATAAGCCTACAAAACCTAGTTCTTTTATGAAGACTCCTGGTGTTTAAGAGTGAAGACTGTGGTCTGTACAGCCAAAATGGTTGCAAACAACCAGTGCTGTAAACCATTTAGACAACCACCACTTAACAGAAGGTACTCAGCGTGGTTTTCCACGAGATCGCTCGTTGTAAAAATCTGCTTGATTTCCTTAATAACATAATCAACACGTGAAGTAGAATTTAAAGCTGTGTGTGTCATCCATTTAGTTTTTCAAAAGGCATTCGACAAATTTCCACATCAAAAGTTACTAACAAAAGTTGTCATGTTATAAATGAGGTTGCAGTTCAGCTGTTCAGAAATAGGTTGATTAGCCGTACACATATAGTAGTCATTAATGGTCAAGCCTCATAATGATTAGAAGCACCAAGGCGTGTTAAACAATTCTCATATATATCAATGATATTATTTGAAGAGGAACCGGTTAAAGAGGATTTGAATTTGGCGGGTCTGGGGATGGCGCGTCGGTAGGCTGGCAGCACTGTGGGCGACCCGGTATAAACAAACGCTTGCTGGGTGAGGCGAACTGAGGATTATTGCCGTAATTAAAGTTGGTATGTGTCTGCATCGCGGGGAAAGGGTGGATATTATGAGCAAACTAGTGTAGATCGATGTGGCATTGGTTGGGAACGTAGGCAGTAAGGGTGTTGTCTCAATTTTGACAGGAATCTTGTGCGTTTTTAGCCTGATGGCGGGAGCCGGCTCGGCGCGTTGACCTTGAAGGAATACGAGGGAGATTGGCAGGCAGCCTTCCTGGCAGCCCTGTACAGAAGTAGCTAGAGTAAGGCCCAGCTGTCCCTCTTAACGGGGAAGGGACTCGTATGTGGTGTGAGGTGAGGCGCCGCAGTAACAAGGAAAATGACAACCTAAACAGCATCCTTGATCAACGGGAGGATAATCAATGCTCAGGACGATTTTTGTATGGCTTCGCCCAGAGGATGACTATTTTGCCGTTATAATCAACTGATAAAATAATTAGTAGTTGATGGTAATGAAGTGGAATTAGGAGTGAGAGGGTTCCCGCATTTCTGCGGTCTTAGCAGTAAAACGAAACATTTTGCTTTCTATATCAAGCAGGTGTTGTTATTGACTACCAACCTTAAGGTTGTACGGTAATGGTAACTTCACAATTGTGCCTTTTTTTTGTGTGTGTTTGTGAGGAATGTATTGGGGAGAGTGCATGAAATGTGGTAGATGTATATGATATGAATTATACAATTGTTCAATAAATATAATTGAATTTTATGTTATCATTTGTCCCTTTCATGAATTTAGATGTACAGGTAAGTTTTCTCTTGAACGAGTTGGGATGAGGTACGAGCACTCGGCTTTTAAATGTGGTGACGATTTCCCTTCATTACCACAATGGTGTACCGCATTGCAAGTATAGAATTCAGTGGACGAAACTAAGATAGGAAATGAATCTACATCAGAAACTGAACATAAGCATCTTTAGATAAATATTAGACAAACCGATTGGAGAACGTACACTGGAGCAAATGAATCTGAATATTTAAATACAAAATTTTAATTATCGGTTGTAAAGGCGAATAGGCAAGGTAAAGTAAGGATACTAGTAAATTACAAAAGGTGGATGTTGAGAAAGACGAATAATATTCTCAGTTGATCTAACGCCTAGAAAGCAGTGTACAATGATAGCGATATGGATAAATAAAATTCCTTGATTTTTTGTTTGGACTGTCAAATTAAAGTCCAGAAAAATTATCCCATCTTGTAAGATCACTGTTGCGTCCTCAGCTTGTGTATTGTACTGTTTTATTCACATTACTTGAGAAAAGACGGACTGAATGGAGTGTACAGAGATGATTACTGTACTGAGAAACAAATCATAGACGATTAAACAAATTAAATCTATTCAACTATGAAAAAGACATCAAATACAAGTATGTCAAGATTACTGTAATGGCTCTTCCTTTAAATTTACAACATATAATATCTTCCAACAGTTGAAAGAAGGTTCAAGTGTTTAAATTTGGATGCATTTGGGTCTTTCTAAATTTGGACGTACCTAATTTTTTCAGTTTTCTTCTAAACCATGCTCCTATTAATTTAATATATATATATATATATATATATATTATTTTGGAGTTTTATCATCTTTCCGTTACCGCTACATGATTAGATTAGCCCTTCCACGTCGTTGGGGCCTGAAAGTAAAGGATACTTTTTTTAGCCTCGATTTAGTTAGTATATAAACTAAACTTAACGACCTTACCCTAGAAATATGTTCAGAAGGTACTTCCTGAACATATTTCTAAGGCAAGGTAGTTTAGGTTTTTAGGATAGGTGCTACACAAAGCTAGGCTAGAAAAAGATTTTTGCTTCAGAGTCCCAGCAGCTCTGACGGGCCGCGATATTAAACATTAACGGAAAAGTGATAAAACGCTGTAAATTACAAATGAAAATATGAAATGGGGCATGGTTAAGAGAAACATAATTGAAGTACTTCCTAAATCCAATTTCAGACTGACCCTAATGCATCCTCGTCAAACACTTGAATCACAATGTTCATTTTTTTTTCTTTTTTCAGTTGCTAGGACTGGTTACAGGAATTTAAAGTAGGAAACTTAATGGAAAGCCATTACAATAGTTTGATATACTTGTATATGATCTCTTAAACTTCCTTTCTTACAGATGAATAGGTTTAAGTCGTTCAATCTGCTCTCAGGATTTGTTTATCAGTCAAGTAATCATCTTTAAAGTTTGCTTCAGTAATTTCTCCACTGAGTGTCTTTATTTTCAAATAATGTGCTTTAAAGACCACAGGTTAAAAACTAAACTCAAGAAGGTAAATAAAAAATATACTAATCTGAAAAACCTAGCCTAGCCAACATCCTTCAGAATGATGGCTGCAAATGGATTAATATCTATCGTGTCCCTAAAACTATTTTCTTCGACGTTAAAGAATTTTCCCTTTTGGTGACCAATACAATAACAGTGATTTCAAAGGTCTGATTGTCCAAAAAATTTGATAATGAGCAGGGCAATGAAGATTAGGGAAAGCGACATTCCTTCTAAACTTTACTTTGTCTGTCTTGCTGTCACAAGACTTCTCATCATCATTTCGGTAAGGTTAGTGAGAGTTTCTTGAAAATACTGTATTGGCAGTTTACCACTTTTACTCTTCTATTCTCTTTATGTCTGTTTTCAGTAGGGTGAATGAAAGTAAACACCATATTCGTCGAAGGGAAAGACACAACATTCAACTATGAAATATGTTGAGGATTACTTTCGTAGACTAGATGTCGAATGCCATATCTATATCCTAAAATTCTGTTCGCCTTTTGAAATACTTCTATGAACTGCTTCTTTGGCTTTAAGTCATCCGAGATTATTAAACTAAGTATTATTACCTCATTTATTCATTTACATTATGTAGCCTAGTGATATTCTTCCGAGATTATTAAACTAAGTATTATTACCTCATTTATTCATTTACGTTATGTAGCCTAGTTTATTCACATACACACAAGAACTCACTTTCTATTTATTGCCGATGTTTAAAAGTTTGCTCTTACTGATATTAACATTAGTTTGCCAGATATGATATTAGTCCAATCCCAGCTGTCCCTGTTAGCGTGGAAGGGACTCGTATATTATGTGAAGCAAAAGGCGTCGAAGTAACAAGTGAAAACCAGCATTCGAAATAGCATGCTTGATCAACGGGAAGATATCCAAAGCCCAGATGGAATAGAGACGATTATTGTTTGGCTTCGCCCAGAGCATAACAACCCTAGTCGTGATAATCAACTGGTAAATTATGTAGCAGTTATTACAAGTGGAACTATGAATGAGAAGGTCCCCGCATTTCTGTAGTCTTCTTATACTTAACTACTTTTTTTTTTTAACAAGCTGGAGGTGTTAGTATCTTTCGTTAATACTTTTCATCAACTTTATTGTAGAAATTAAAAATAATGGTATGTTACTATTTGTAGATTGCATGATCGATAGTTATGGAAAAATGTTTAATATAGACAGAAAACCTACCAATGTATGCTCATATATACATTATTACTCAGCTCAACATGACAGAATTAAATTATCATCATTCCAGTCCATGTTCCTTAGGGTATTACGTACATGCAGTCCAGAGTTTATTGATGATGAGTTTAAAATGATATATTCTACTGGATGCAATTTAAAGTATCCTAGATCTTTCATTGATAAATCCCTAAGTTGGCAAAGAAATCATTTTATAGAGTAAAATCAAACCTCCCCTTGACACCAAGACCCTTTTAGTTCTCCCTCTAAGTTAGAATTGTACATTGTACATTCCCTTTAATGCAATTGCTGCCTTCAGCAACAACAGTACTATAAAGAATTTCTTAATCAGGGACTCACCTGAAAATTCTACAGGAAGTGTTTACAGAGTACCATGTAAAAACTGTGATATGTTTTATGTTAGACAGACTGGCAAGGATATCTTTGTTAGACTTAAGCATCATAGATATAGTCTAAGAACAGGACAAGAATCAAATGCCTTGTTTGGAGGAATGCCGTCTCAGTTATTAACTCTATAACTCCTTTATCACGAGAAATATCATTGAATTTTCTATTATTAAATACACAAAGAATTATAACATTGATATTAGTGAATGTCTAGACAAATTGGATAGCTTTATCGTTGATATAATTTGTAAACAGTTCTCTTTCTTGTCTACATGATAAATTTTATGATACGCTTCTGCAAGACTTGAACACACCCGACCTCCATTCGGCTATATCTGATCAAGGTTGTGTGTGTGTGTGTGTGTGTGTTCACTACATTCTTGGTCATCTGGTTTATTTGATGAAGGTGTGTGTGTGTTCGTGAGTGCGCCTTCTTGAGCATCTGGTATATCTAATTAAGAGTGTATCACATATGTAATATAAATAGAGGGTTTTAGCATTATCAAAATGCCCCCACCACGGTAGCATGGTCGGTAGAGCGTTCGCC
>JAYMFT010126435.1:0-13134 GCA_038088735.1 Panulirus argus | reverse complement strand
ACACGCATATATATTATATATATTATATATATATATATATATATATATATATATATATATATTTCGGAGAAATTTCTGCTCGAATGAAGCAAATGTTTTTCCGAAACATTCCTCCTCTTACGCACGCCTCTCCCCCTCCACCAGATCACAACCAGCGTTGAGGTCTGTCAGTGAACACCAGGGGCACAAGGATGAAGCCGGTGGCCCTACTTGTGTTTACCCGCTGAACACCAAGGCCTACCTCGTGTATCCGGGGGTCCGACAGATACACCAGGCGCGTTCCGGCTCGGACGCCAGGAACCCGTCGCGTTTAGGAATCCAGCGGACAATTCACACGTCCAATCCAGTCGAACACGTCTCAGAGGAGGATCCAGATGCTTCTCCCAGAGCCCGGCAATACGGTGATCTATAATCCGGCATGACCTATGTCCATCCGCCCCCTGTAACCCGGCAGCCTCTGCCCCCCTACTTCGCCCTTCCTCCTCCTCCTCCTCAAGGAAGCGTGGGGGTGCCCACAATGGCCTCAATGGTCACCACGCCGCACTGCTCGTTAGGCCGGATTGTACGTAACGACGCCACAAGCCGCACGCGGCGCCGCCTGGAAACGCACCGCTGACGAAAACAGATCACGTGCACCAAACACCGCTAGCGCTGGCAGCACCTGGACCAAACGGACGGTGGCCGTGAAACTACACCTGCCCATCGCAGTAACTACAGGAAAGGAGGCAGGCAACATCCAGCGCATCCACCGGCCCGTTCCTGACATCCGTTTGGCGTCCGGTCCACACCCAGCGTCTCTCGCGGCTGATCGACAAGCGTGAATAAACAGACACACCAACAGCCCCCAGCTCTCCTCTCCTCCCCCCGTTGGCGACCGACGTTGGCTAAACGCGGGAGCCATTCCTCCCCCCCAACACGTCCACGTTCCCTCCCACCTCTCACTCAAGTCTCCAGGCAGACATGGTGACCCCTCCAAAGGTCCCGTGAGACGTAACTACCTCTACCACCTCCTCCTCACTGCTGTGGGAGAGGAGCTGCAGAGCCTCCCGACGAAAGAGATACTCCAACAGCCTCACTCAAGTCCCCTCAAGACTCTCCTCCGTCGCATACCCGACCTACGATTGCGGATTACGCCCCGTCGCAACCCGTTCTTAAGACCAGATTACGTCCCCGTCGCAAAAATAAGAGTTTCGCTGGTCTTGATACGCACGGCCGCAAAGCGAAGGATTAGCGTTGGCGAACCTCTTCGCTGACCAGTTCTGCCGTTCCAAATGCCTCCCTCCCGCCCTCCCTCCCTCCCCCATCCATCGCCTCCCACATCCTTGCAGCTCCCTTTCTTGTTTCCAATGCAGGTCCAGGGCCAGCCCTCGAGCAGGCCCGCTCTTCCCTACACATCCAAATGCATCCTCAATACGCGAAAATAATGTATAAACCCCCGAGCAAAGAAACAGTTAGAAAAAAAATCCCCCCGGTTTCTGATGAATAGGGCACACATCTGTTGAAGGATGCCCAGGTTATCCTATAATGGCTCGGGACTCACCCTGGCCATTCAACCCCTTG
This sequence comes from Panulirus argus, assembly GCA_038088735.1. Lineage (NCBI taxonomy): Eukaryota > Metazoa > Arthropoda > Malacostraca > Decapoda > Palinuridae > Panulirus > Panulirus argus. Next base: position 11,574 of record JAYMFT010126435.1, on the reverse strand, counting down.
AGGCCCAACATACAGGCCTTAACCACCGCCGCCAGAGCCCGCTGTCCACTGACACCACCACCGCCAGCCACCGCCGCCGCTGCCCACCAGCACACAGCGACCGACCCCGCCACGGCCTTCCGCAACCGCTATTTGCCATTGCCTCCGAACGCGTGACGACACACACACAGTAACATCCACCGTTACCAGACCTTCGCCACCCGTTCGACTATGACCAAGCGTTACCAGACTGACTCCCCCGTCCCTGTGACACCACTGCTCAGCGTTACCCTCTCCCCCATTCCCACCCCTTCCCCTACACATGACGCTACCATATATATATGATCTAACTACGGCAATGAACGCTGACCACCACCACTTTAACGCACCTAAAACACGGGAAAAAAAAAGAAGAAACACAAACTGATACAACAGGCCCACGAAAACCACAAACTCACACGGGGGAATAGACGACTACGTGGAAATGAGAAAGTACCAAGTGACAGACAACATTGCATTTAAGGAAGGACTGACATGCGTCACGTATCTCTGACGACTGAGTGGAACTCCCAGTTCAGACTGGAGACGTATGGGTGCGCTGTGTGATCGTAGACCGCAGTGTAGAACTCCCTCTTCCGTACTGTACCTATGGGCCATTACACAGACGCGTAAATATGCGTCAAAACGGCCGAGCACGAGTACGCACACACACACAAACACAGTGACACAGACAAAGACGCAAACCACAAATACACATACACATCATGAAGGTGCCTGAAGCTTAAAAAAACAAAACGAAACCAAAAAAGAAAAAATAATCAGATGTGTGACTGTAGCAAAAGCCCAGTAACTCAAGTCACTACACGCAACACACGGCAGAACAAACCCGAAGAACGGAAAAATGTGTGAAAAAACAAAACCCGGAAAACAAGGACTTGTATATATAGCCATCCGACCGTCTGGAGCTGGTCGAGGTTGCGGCCGAGGCATCAGCAGGGTCGGGTGTGGCGAGCAACGACAATGTTTGCGTCGGGCTGGCAGCAGGACTAGTAGACCAGCAACACAGGAGGAGGAGGAGGAGGAGGAGGAGGGAGGGCGGCGCCCTGCCACACACTCAAAACACCCTGCGTTAATACACCCACATACAGGAGCGTTCATACCCGCACGTGAGAACATACATACACACACACAAGCAAGCAAGCACGCACGCACGCACGCACGCACGCGCATAACGCACGCGAGCGAGGGCACGCCGACGCTACGCACGGAGAAGCGCGTCCATACGCATCGCAGTGACCCACTCCCCAGTCATGTAACAAGGTGAACTCTTCTCCCCATCAGAGATTCAGGCGGGCCCCCTACCCCTAGGTCCTCACCCCTCGCTCCACTCCACCACCCGGGGGTCCACCGCCCGCACCACACCCTCCCCACCTCCCCACCACCCCTTCCACTCCTACACACTCCACTCTCCAACCTCAAACAACCTCTCGCGGCGGTGGGGTGGGATCACTCACGACGGCCACTGGGCAAACCTCGCCCTTCGCCTCCCACATCAGTCGAAACAGTAGTCTGAAGATCTAACTTCCGCATTGGCTGCATCCTACGCACACCACTGACACTGACCAAACCTCTCGGAACCGCCTGGCCGTCCCAGTACTCCCCAACGGGGGGACCGGTCGAGTCCCCTCCCTCCCTCCCTCCCTCCCCGTCCGCTTCATCCCTATGATAATCCGGCCTGTGACATGCTTGGCAGTAACAGACACAGGGGGACAAAGCCAGTACCACACTACCACCCCACCCACCCCTCCCCCTCCCTCACCCCACCGGGCCACCAGCAGTCACCCATCCGTCCCTCGTCTCCAACCCCTCCCCTCCCCACGACTTGGGCAACCAGGGGCGACCAGCCTGGGCACAACAGTGGGGCCGTTGAGGGAGGAGCAAAAACCTCCCAGGATGGTGGGGAGACGGGGGAGAGGGGGAGGGGAGGGGAAGGGGAGGAGGGGCAATTGTGACGCCGTCACTCTGACCACCTCCGGGGCGCGCTGTCACTTGGCCTCCCTCCTAAGCATCTCTCGCTTTCACGCCTTTATCAAGTACTCCAGCAGGGGCGATTACGGCGGCCGCGTCCGCGGGCACTTGTGACGGCTTGTTTGTACATCGCTGGATAAACCCCCCGGCAACTTGACACCCGGCCGACCAGACACACACAGGGGAAGACAAACAGACAGGCAAGGCAGGCAGTTGTGTGTGCTGTACGCAAAACTTACGGCGGATTACGCATGTCGTCGTGGGACAAGCACAGGGTATGGACACGGTGCCTACTTTGGACAGGAAGGAGAGGAACCAGTTTGTCGAGGGACGAGTGCACAAGACGGGGACTTCGTTTTGTCGCAGGAGAAGTGAAGGACGGGGAGGAATACGAGTTTCTTGGAGACGATGACGAAGTCGTCCGTTGGAACGAGCAGAAATTACGGGACCGTGTGTTTCTAAGGGCGCGGCACTGACCCCCCAGAGTTCCGTACGCGAAGAACGAGACAAGGAACTCCACCTGCCTTGGGACTGACGCGGTTACCGACGAACTCCGTGGGTGGGACGCAGTGCAAGGGGCTTCGCGTTACGTAGGCAAAGGACATAGTGACATAGTATCTGGAGGAACTCCCCCGGGTAAGATAGCGTTTGAGGCGCCGCTCTAGCACTCAAGGTACATAATGTCCAACTTGGACATTCGTCAATACATTTCCTCATTCGATCCGTTGCACGTAAAACTACACCACCTCCTCCACAGTCCATCCACGACGAGCCAGACTTCCCTGTAGCAACGGGCTCAAAACACCAGGAATCTTACCCACACACACCCCACCCAACAACCCCACCCCACACACACACACACACACACACACACACACACACACACCCCACCACCATCCTCCGACAAAAGAAAATATGCAACAACGACACTGGTTTTACTGTTAAGCCACTGAATTACTTTCTCATACCCGAGGACCTGCTACAGAATAACATCTGCGACCGGCTTAATATAGCATCTCCGTGTATCTGAGCTATTTTTAGCGTGGCTTGTTTTGTCACGCTGCTGACAACATCTGCAGGAGATCTTTCTCCGTCAACAAAGGGTTTGTTACATGCATGAAGGAGGCGGGCGGAGGATGGGAGGGGAGGGGAGGGGAGGGGAGGGGAGGGGAGGGATTGGAATGGGGAACGTCTCGTCGCATCTTGCTAATCCCTCTCTCCATCACCCTCGACTTGCTTCGGGGATGATGGGGGGGGGGGTCTATTACCTACATACCTGCCCACCCCGCCCGCCCGCCCGCCCCGACCAACACGCCCACTGGGTTCCCGTATACATACGACCTTGCATGGTTGCTCAAACCAACTACAGCAGCCAGCCGACGCTGCAACTTCCAAGTCCCGCTCGTGCACGTTGCAGAAAGGTGGCCCGGTAGGCGAACACGCTCGAGGCGTACATCGTTGTACAGTCTGAGCAAGGTCGTTGAACATAGAGTCCAAGTACTGGGCATTCTTTTCTTTTTTTTTTTCTTTCAAAACGAGTTCGTTGAACACGTGAGACGAATCGGACGAACGTTAGACTAGTCCTACGAATACGCACGACCTGCACGCTTCGGATGCACGGGGGAGCGCGCGCCAGTGATCCACCAAACGGCTTCTCTGATCCGGGGGAATATGGTGACCTAGAAGATCCGCATCGTCTTGACAAGAGCCCCCGCAGATCCGTGGGAATGGAGATCCACCGACGGCCTCGGCGATTCGTGCACGTGCAGGATCCTTCCAGGGATCGACGGAATCACCCGAATTCTCAAGGCGATCAATTGCAGATTCGAGTACGATCCAGATATCTACCGGGGATTCGCGATTCCTAATGATTCGCAAGGGATCCAGAGTGACCCACGGTTACAGGATATACACGTCTCGTGTTTCCTGAACACACCCCCGCCCCCACATCCCCCACCTCCCTGAGATCCGGGGTCGAAGGGGGAAGGGAGGAATTCGTTTCTGAGTTGGGGGTTACTGACCCCTCAGCTCCAGCGATCCAACACATGGAGGTGGCAACGGCCGTTGCCCATTGCCTGGGCCCACCACAACGGTCAAGCCTAGCCAAAGGGAGGGATGGAGGGAGGGAGGGAGGGATGAAGGGGCTGAATTTGCAACAAGGGGTGTTCTCGGCAACCCCCTTTACCCACCTCCCCCCCCCCCCCATTCACCTCAATTTCAGAATAGGGACGACGCTAAACTTGCCGCAAATGGCGCATTCTGACCGGTACCCACAATGGCAAAAGGAGGGGGGCGGGGGGGGGGGCTTTGGAGCGGCCACTGGGCCTCCAGTGGTCAGAGAGGCCACCAGGCTCGTCCAGCCCGCTCGTCAATGGACCTACGGCTTCTATAGAGGGGACAGCTTGTCACGCCGGCGGACACCGGCGGCGGCAGCGGGGTATGCAAGTCCCTCCGCTCCCGCCACCACAAACATGACAGATAATGATGGGTCGACGCCGGCCCACGGGGCTCCACCGCGCAACACGCTGACTGTCAGGCCCTGCAGACCGCGTCCCCGCCACTGTCCATACCCGACGGGGCTCTGAAGGAGGAGGGGGAAAAGGGGGGGGGGATAATTTACGCACCTAACGTATGTCAGGACGAGGGAGGGTGGCAACGCTGCAAAGTGGTGGCAATGCTGATGACGAGGCTTGCTGCTGCTGCTGCTGCAGCTGCTGCTCCTCCTCCTCCTCCTCCTCCTCCTCCTGCCCTTGTTGCAGGCGCTCCTGCTGCTGCCCTCGTTGCAGCGGCAGCAGCAACCGCTGCTGCTGTTCTTCCTCCTCCTCCTCCCGCTGCTGTAGTATAAGGAGTCAACGCAAAGGCTGCCACAGAAATCAAGAGTCCTCCTTTCTTGGCTTGTCCGAGTCGCCAGGACTTGTGCTCTACCGTCTTCCCTCAGGATATACTACCAGACCACGGGGGTGAGCCCTTGCGACATGTTCCTCCCACCCCGGATCATCTGCCGTTCACCGTTCACGGCCTGCAAGCACCAGACTCTCCTAAAACCTCTGGAGATGATACGAAGCCTGACCCAGGGTTCTGATGATCCTCATTTTTTCTTTTCTCCCTCTCCAACAACGTTTATGAGGATATTTTTTTTCATCATCGTCGTCATTATTATTATCATTATGATCCCACGGACGTCAACTATGATTCCACTGACTAGTAGCCACACAGCCCTCCCCCACCACCCACCCACCCACCCACCCACCCAGTGCACACCGACTCTCGAGCCTGAACCAGTTCCGCCTCGAGGACGAAGCAGGAGCACGTAGTCAGGGGCCCCCTCCACACACACACACACACACTGCTCGCCCTCAAAGACCACCCGTCGGACCCCCTTCCGTCGGCCACTATCAGATCTCGAGTTGCTCTTATAAACAACATTACCGAACGGTCAGCCTCCCTCCCATCATTACACCAGTGTGCGATCCGTATCGACCCCCTCCCCCCGGCCAGGGGTATCGGGTCCTTATCGAGCCGATCTTGAGACGCGGCAGGAACGATCAAAACCCACCACCCCCCCTACCCCTACCCCACCCCTCCACCTACCACGACCATATGGGAATGTAAATCCGTTTTGTCCCAGGCCTACTGCTGCCCCCCCTCGTCCCTCTCCCTCTTCCTCCTCCTCCTCCTCCTCCTTGGTCGAGGTCTGGCCCACCCTGGATGGCCCAGGTCAAGACTGCATGAATACACCATTGGTGCTGATTGGTATGAATGTGCCACGTACTTGACTCGGTACCTCCGTACCATACTGGGAGGTCACACGACCAACAGTGGCACTTATGGAACCCAGGAACTGAACGCAAACTCTCTGGGGGGTGTGTGTGTGGTGGGGGGGTGACGCCCGCCCCCACGCCAGACCCTCGGAAGACGACACGGAACCTTAGAAGGAAAAGTGGGCACTTCCAAACAAGGCGCTGGATACCATTCATCCTGCACGACCACCAGCGAGACGAGAGTCCCCGCTAAAAACTAGCAGTGGGGACACCGCAGCAGCCCTGGACCTACCTAGGGCCGGCACAGCAACCCTGAACCAACCTTAAGAATGGCACAGCACACACGGACCAACCCAGGCACCCGCACAGCGACCCTGGACCAACCTAGGGACAGCACAGCGTCCCTAGACCCCCACAAAGGGGACAGGGGACGGCAAGGCGTTCCCGCAACAGCTTAGGGGCCGGCACAGAGACCCTGGACTAACCAAAAAAGGCGGCACAGTGTCCCTAAACCAAACAGGGGACGACACGGAGACTGTGGACCGATCTAGGGGCCAACAAAACGACCTCTGACCCCCCTCTCAAGACCAGCAGAGCACCCGCGTGCCCTTACAGAGACCTCCACTAAGGCGTCCCAGGGACACTGGGACCTCCCTACTGAGACGGTGCACGTTTCACGAGGTCACCGCGTGTCCTGCATCACATCCCATCTCAGAGGGGCCGCATGAAGAAGACACCCCGGGGGCAGTGGAGCGAATTATTGCTGACAAGGCGATGCCCTTCGTGCCGGGCGGGATGATGTGGCTCTGGCGAGGAAATTGCCAGTTGGATGCACCGTAAAGGCCGGGTGGGTTAAGTGTAAAAAGCAGGTGCAGTCAGCGTAAAGACTGCCTGTGCGATACCACGGGAAAAGAGCAAGCAGAGGGTGGGTGCTGATCATCAGGTGGACGGACGGGGGAGATAGATAGGGAGGAGTTGAGTGGAGTGGGGGGAGTGGGGTGAGGGGATGGGTAAGGGAAGCTGACGGTTACGTGGGGTGGAAGGGGGGGAGGGGGGAGGGGAGGGGGGAGGGGGTAATGCAGGGATGGATGAGTACACGATAAAGGTGGATAGCTGAGTAAGACTGAAGGAAAGGAATATGATAAAAGGGGCTCAGCCGGGAACTATCAGAAGGGAGGGTTCCTCCTCAGCTCGACCATCCCGTCCTGTGGTCGACTCCTTACCTTCCCCCCTACTGGTCGACTTAAACCCCCTACCAGTGCCCTCTCCTCCCCCTGGCAGACACCAGCTCCCTCTACCCTTCCTCCCTCTATGCTCTTGGGGCCCAAACCCTTCCCCATGCCGTTGAGGCCGACGCCCTCCCCTCCCCCTCTCATGCCACTAGAGGGGCGTCCGTGCCCCCGTGGTCAGCTCCTGGTCAAAAAAATCGTGATGGTCACCACGCCACCACGTCCGTCCTCCACACACCAGACAGGCTTAACACACGTCGAGGGGGGCCAGACCACATTCGATCCTGCCCGACCAGACCAGGCCAGACCAGACCAGACCACCCACACCCATGCCGACGAGACCCACAGGCCCGAGACTAGCTGATACCCGACCCGCGTCAACGACGACCAGACCAGACTAGACCCGAACCTACACCGACGTGATCTGACCCGACTGGAGCAGGCAGCCCTCGAGCCGGGCAAGCAGAGGCACCCCACGCCTCACCAGGAGGAGGAGGAGGAGGACCCAGATCCCCCTTCACCGCCTCCTCCTAAAACCAGCCAGACAGACACCCCTTCGAGACGACCCACTTCCTGAGCCAGCGACGACGGCGAGACGACACAGCCACCCAAAAAAAAAAAGACCCCCTCCTACTCCTCCTCCTCCTCCTCCTCTCCCACCTGAGACGGCTCACACATCTGCTTGGGGCGAGACCCCAGACACGAGACAGAGAACCCCGCCAAGACGAGAGCGAGAGAGAGATACAAGAGAGACTGAGAGAACCCAAAGCTGGAGAAAGAACCTCCCAAGAAATAGAGAGAGAGAGAGAGAGAGAGAGAGAGAGAGAGAGAGAGAGAGAGAGAGAGAGAGAGAGAGGCCACCTGCATGAAGAGAGAGCAGCAGCAGCAGCACCACCCAACAGCACTCCCCCCCTGGCAAGATTGGCATGCCCCTGGAGGGACACGCCCCAAGAGGAAGCCTGCCAATCAACGGTCAACAGCGAACCAACACACCCCCTCCGTTTGAGGCTCCGGGCCAACAGTGAGGTCACTCACACCACCGTGCCAGACAGACAAATTCATGAAACGCTGATGTTAAAATTGTAGAGGACTGGGAGGGCTGGCTGCTTCTGCTGGTGGTGGTGGTGGTGGGTCCTGGTGGTGGTGGTGGTGCCGTGGCGGAGGCCAGGTTGAGTAAGGTCACGTGCTGGGTAAGTCAGGAAGGCGATCAGGGGGCGTCCCTCTCTTGCTCCTACACATGACCTCTGTAGGAAATGTACTCCAGACAGACGAGGCCACGGGGGAAAGACCAGGCCAGGGGAACGGAAATGGTTAGGTGTCGCATACGACCGGACGGACGCACACACACACACACACACACACAGACGCACAAACACACATACACACACACACACACACACACACACACACACATCCTTTCTCTCTCTCTCTCTCTCTCTCTCTCTCTCTCTCCATGTTACATAAAACACTCCTTTAACACGTAACTCACAGGACCCTTTGTTCTTACATAATGGTGAGCGATAGGCGCTAAGCCCTGCCTGCCTGCCTGTCTGTCTGTCTGAGGTCAAAAATCTTGGCAAAATACATAAAGAGAGCTCAGGAGGGTGAGGAGGCCCATGGGAACAGACCACCTCAACCTCCCCCCCCCACCCACCTTCCCATTCCCCTACCCCCCTATTACCGTACAAATAGGTAATTACCAGAAGGTCGGTTACACGCGCAAGACAGTGCCGGCAAACACTAGGAGGCACCGCTGTGTGTGTGTGTGTGTGTTAGGTCATGCGCTGGGGAAACTCTTGAGGGGGGGGCCGACCAAGGTCCTCTTTCTCCTACACGTGACCTCTAAGCAGAACACAACTCCAGACGGACAAGGCCACGGGGAAAGACCGAGCAAGGGGAACGGAAATGATTTAATGACGCATACGGACGGGCCCACGTCTTCCCTCCCCCCTCCCCTCCCCAACCATCCCACACACACACACACACACACACACACACACACTCACTGCCAGAACCCATCCGCGACGCTGTATTACGTGGGAGGTTAGTAAGACACTGGGGGTCTCCAGGCGGGAAGGGAGAGAAAAAAAAAGAAAGAAAGAGGGCGACTGCTACGTCTCGATGGGTGGAAGATTACGTCAGTGGAGGAGAACAAAGGAGGCGCACGTCGGGGGAGAGGAGCCTCCTCCTCCTCCTCCTCCTCTCGATATGGGGTTTGGGGTCATCAGCGGCGGAGGAGGCGGCGGCGGCGGAGGAGTGCCGCAGGGCATCTGTTCTGGGACCGCTGCTCTTTCTTATTCGTGTTAACTGACTTGCCAGAAGGGAATTGGGATCGTACCTGAATGTGTCTGCAGATGAGGCGAAGGTCTTGGGCAAGAAATGACTGAGGAGGATCGCGTCATCTTCAAGAAATGACTGAGGAGGATCGCGTCAACTTACGAGAAGACCTGTACGAACTCCGAAGCTGGTTCTGTTGGACTGTTGATGGACTTCAGCCCTCATGAATGCAAGGGCAATGAGACTGGGACCCCAGACAGCGAGAGGTCTCGACATGAACATCATCTACCAGGAAAAAGAGAACTTCGGGAATCCGTGTGTGAGAGGAACTCGGGAGTCGGCATCAAGCCTAAGGAGACAAATCTGCAGTCTTCCAAAGCAGTCTTCCAATCGCATCCAAGTGCATGGACAAGGAAAATACTCTGTAAGATACTCACATCCTGTATTAGGATCACACTAGAACACCTTTAAGTTTGGATGACACCAGCATTAACACAGCAGAGACAAAGTTAGAGGTTAGAGGGGGGCCATGAGAAAGAGTTAGGGGTGACTTAATCATAACCTTCCAGTCTTTTGATTAGTACGGCGCTGCATCGTCTCTCCCGAGGAGATGGGCGATGGTCGCCTTTTTCTTCGGCCCTGGAGCAAGAGTCTGGAGGCTCGATCTGTATCCTGGAGTGAGGTCCCGGTACGTGATCGCTAATACTGCCGGGTAGATTAATAGGCCAATACGATCTTTCTCTCTCTCTCTCTCTCTCTCTCTCTCTCCCACGGCGCGCGGCGCATCGGGTCAAAACCCTTCTTTCTACCAGCGTAGGGTGTCAGTTGATGACCGCTCCCCCGGTGGTTTTGGCTGGTTAGTTGTTTGGCTGGCTCGCTGGTCGGTTAGTTGCTGTTGGCTGGTTAGGCTTTGGGAGGGGGGCGGCCGGCCATCAACTAACAGCCAGGGTCATTAAAGCCGTCCAGGGCAACTGAATTTTGTGAACCTTCTTCAGGTCTGAGTTGAGGATAAATCTGATACCGCATACACTCTCACTATATGCCTGTGACCCACGTCTCCCAGTGTGGCTAAGAGACTATGGAGGACCGAGTCTCCTCCGCCTGTGTGTGTGTGTGTGTGTGTGTGTGTGTGTGTGCATGACCAATCATCACCCTCCCTTCAACATGCTATGCATCACGTCATACATTTTTCTAACACCGAAACTGGCCGCAGTTTTTTTCCTCCCGACAGTACTGGATTTTTACTCCCCAAAATACTTTTGACATTTGCGGGTGATTTTTTTTTCTTTTTTTTCATTTTGTGCTTGCTTTCATGAGTTTTTATGTTTTCTGTGTTTTTTTTCCCCCATGGTTGATAACGAAAAATCGTGAATTTTCTTTTTGTCATATTCATTTTTCTGCTGAGTTTATTTATTTTTTTTTTTTTCGTTTCCGCTGAGGGGAAACAATTTTGATGAGTACTGCAAGAACGGACTGTCCGTGATTCACAAAATTTTTGGCCGAGTAAGTAAGCTTCTGGTCCTATGTTAAGTCCCCTCAAAATTTTATTTCTTACTGATATGTATTTCTCGAGATTTATGTAGTAGAAGAAAACTGTGTGCGTGTGTGTGTGTGTGTGTGTGTGTGTGTGTGTCCGGACCTCCTCCTCCTCCTCCTCCTCCTCCAGGCCTGGGCGTCGGGACAAACATCGTACCTCGGCGTCGCCAGTCAATAAAACAATCAACATCCACTGAAGGACCCGTGATCCATCTCCTGTCGGTTTCCCGACACACACGTCTTTTCTTCATTCATTTTTTTTTTCAGCTTTTATCATTAATGAAGTTCATGACTCTCCTTTTTCTTTTTTTCCTTCCTTGATCTCGTCTGTCTCCAGCTGTCGGCGGCGGCCGCCAACGCCACCAGCAACACCTCTTCCCCCCCCCCCCCCCCCCCTCGCCCCCAGCCATGTTTACACCTAGCGCCGCGCGGACACCACCACGGCCGCCACCAGCAGAGGCAGCGGGGAGAGGGGTGAGTGACCTTGACCCGATGGACCGGGTCCTCAGAAGCATCTGCCTCTTTATACGAGTACCCCAATTTATGGCTTCATTTACTCGAGGCGAGTGGGAGAAGTGGGTGGTGGGGGAGGGGTGTGTTGGGGAAGAGGGGACGGGGGGGGATGGTGGAGCGCTGAAGTGGACTGGGTGGTTAGGAGGCCCAGGGGGGGGGGGCTGGAGGAGCTAGGAGGATGTGGGAGGTCCTGGGGTAGGGGAGAGCTGTGGGAAGGCCCCTGGTGGAGCTGGGAGGATGCTGGGGGGGCA